>OZ012740.1:25834222-25991722 GCA_963859935.3 Lathyrus sativus | reverse complement strand
CATGCTATCAAAGAAAGGCTCCAATGCCTTGAAGAGAGCCTCCACAACGCTCCTTCTCGCGAAAAAACAGTTCAAGAGGTTGCTTCATTAAAGACTCACGTAGTAATCCTAGAGCCAATTGAGACAAGGTTCCCCAGTCAAAAGATCAAGGCATAACTAAATATTATTAGACTCATCCTCCGAGCCTCTGAGGAGACCGAGGCAGTCATGCCCCCATCTCGAAGCAAGTAGAAATTCACCTGAATATGATGCAACCAAAGCATTCGATGTCAATAAGAATCTGGAAATAAAAATCCCAAAATTTATGGATTAGCTACCTAAACTAACTGATTATGATGGAAAGGGAGATCCTGATGAACATGTACAATTCTAGACAAACTGTTGAGTTACTTCAGCATCGACGATGCCACTAAATGCAAATTGTTTATGCTAACCTTGGTCGAACTAGCTCAACGATGGTTCAATAACCTATTTACGACATTCGATCACCGAGGCCGCCTTAACTAGGATCATTAAGAAAAATAGAGAAATTTTCTGGTCGTATATCGATCAGTTTACACATGTATCGATTGAGGTAGGTGGGACTAAAGAAGGCCATCACTGCTGGATTTTTGAGTACAACCTTTTGAGCGACCATCCAATGACTACATATAACTGAAGGGTGCCATAAAATAGCTTATAAATAGAGGCCGACTGGTTGAATACATGAAGGGAGACAAGCGAGACAGACAATAGTGTCCTAGCAGTAAATCTCCATCAAAGATCACCGCAGTTGGGATAGGCGAGGAAAGCAAGGAGGTTTAAAAAGCACGCGCCCTTACATTGTTGCCATTACAAGAGGAGCTCAGGAAAATTTTCCCTCAAAAGAAACAAAGAAGATAAAAATCAAGAAGATGATGGATGGCTACCACAATGAAATAAGTACGTCAGTAAAGTTTCCAGATTGTTCTACGTTGGAATTTTGGAACTCATAAAAAGTTATAGGTATTCCAAATGAGATTTTCCCCTCATGATCATTGTCACAGTTCGGAATTTTAACATGTCTTAGATCTTCATCGATGGTGGTAGTTCTTGTGACATCATGTGCTATAAGTTATTCGAGAAAATAGACTTGGAACGAAGCAGGTTGCTGCCATGTGAAGGCTCGAACCTCCAAGCATTCAACGAGACCATAACCCGTTCCTAAGGATATATGGAATTAATAGTTTCTGTTGGCAATGGATAAAACACACAAGCATTAAATTCTAAATTTCTTGTTGTTCCTTGTAGGAGTGTCTACAATTGCATTTTGGGACAAAATTTTGCGGCCATGATAGAGACTATTACCATTATTGGTCTATCTCAAAATTAAAAACCACAACCTATAGAGAGAGCCAACTACCATCAATGCTGACTTGTAGGGAGCAAAGAGAATATATCAAGCTCTCCAAAGAGAACAGGGAGAAGGCATAACCACAAAGCTCAATGTTACTTCCCTCACTGGAAAACTTAATAGGACGGGAATCCACCTTGTATAAAGTACCTGAAGATGCCATAAAGAGCGAATAAATAAGCGGCAACCATCCCGCTTAGTTATGTTTCTTGTTATTCAATCATACCAAATATTATGCTTCAATAATTTTTCATTTGTAAGCATATATTTTCACCAATAAAAAATTTAATTGGTGTTTACTAATACACTCTTTTCTATGGCTATGCATATTCATAGGAGTTTCGAATAAAGTAATCAGCTCTCTATATAAAGTTAGGGGTGTTATTGAAGACGCTTTGTACGTCCTGCTAAAGTAATCAATCCCCCATAGGCAATAACAACCCACACTATATGGTAGTTAGCCATTCCAGATGTCATGAGGGGATGGCCATTCATCTACCTCTGACCAGGTTTTCATCTGGTAGTGGAAAAAGGAACTGAACCTTAGCCATGAATGACCCTAGTGGTGTCCAATAAACTTCCAGGGAAGTCCTCGTGAAGTTCATAAAGATCTGGAACTCTGCACTCAGAATCATGTTGAATACCTCAAAACAGGTATAAAAAAAGTATTAAACTCATTCTCCTCTTTCATTATCATAACAACGACCAATTAACTCTGAGGGAATACCTAAATATTTGTGAAATCCGGAGCCATGTACTCCAGATTATGCCAAAACACCTTGAAGAGGTGACAAAGTCATTCCATTTAATAAATAAGTAGTCTAAATACACTTCCCATTACAGGATACCAGCAAACTAGTACCACAAAAAGGATCTCAGACTCCAGCCCTCCTACTTTTGCAAAGAAATGGCCTTCCCATCAACAAGAAATTAATACTACCGAATTTGCTCCCTGAAAAGTGTCAAAGGATGGTGAAAATAATTTACTTAACCCAAAGCATTTTTAAATGACTAGGAGACCGCCTTAAGGGTCAAACTCGTACAATCAACTAGTTGGTGGGTTAACGAAGCATTATGAAAACGTAAGAGAACTAACTCTTTGTAAGAAACCCCTACACTACTTTGAAGAACAACCAGAGTTTGATCTTTCATCTCCACAGTCTTCACCAACAGAGTTACTTGGTTGGAAGGAAGACTGACGAACTTCAAGGGAATTATAGAATTCTTCACCCTAAAGAGATAAGTGAAAGATTTCTTCACTTCATGTAGGTACCTATACCATTGAAGCCTCAATTTACAGATGATGTCTTCCATCCACTGCTTTTCAACACGATACCGGTCAGACCAAAAAGTATCCATCTGGTTGGATGCACCAAGGGTCAGAGCAGCCAAAACGTGTCGAACATACCTGGCCAATTTGACTATTTCTTCCTCCAAAACAGGCCTGGAGAGGCCACCCAAGTAAGCAAAGTCCTCGTCCTGAGGAGGGAGTTGATGATTTTTAGCAGAATGGGAGCCATTAGTAATAGGTTAGGAGTCTGGCCTGAGGCATTCGATAAAGTCGGCAGGTTTTCTGTGGCAACATTATTTCTGGATGACCTTACTTCCCGCCTTAGAAGTTGGAACTGCTCCCCATTACGAATGCACTCTACACAAAAATAAGCAAAAAGTATGCATCAAAGGGATTCTGGATAAAAATACCATAAAACTCAAAAGGTTACCAAAAATGGTCATTCTCTCTTCCCGAGAATGGGGATTTTATCAGTAGCGGGATATCAATGAAACACTTTAAACGCTTATTATCATCTTCCCCCACCTGAGCATCTCCCCCTATATATCCCATTTTATTGATGAACTTCACCAACTGACGTTTTAGATATTGAACTTGCTTAAAAAGATCCTCCCCACTTGTAATACCCTAATTTTTACCCCTAAGATCCCACATTTCATTTGCATATCATTCCACAAACAAGATCATACTTTGTGGTTCTTTCACCCTTGTGTTTCTTATTTACTTTATGTTTGTTTCTGTTTACTAATCTCTAACTAAAATACCAAAAATATTTTTCAATTTGTCTGTTTCTTCTTCTCTGTGTGTTTAGGATTTTACAAAAGGGATTGATGGCAAGGACATTCATTCAAGTTTAAATCAGATGGACGTTTGACCTCATCTTGGTCAAACTATCAAGGGTTTGCTTCAACTATGAATTACCCGTGGTGGAAGCCAATCTCGAGGATAGTTTTTTGTCAAAGTTTCAGGATGAAAATTCTTCAATTGGGTCTCATGGAGACATGGATGATTTTTCCGTACTAAAAGATTTGTTTAGTCACATTTCAGAGCTAGAAAATACTGATATTGCTGCAGAAACTTCAAATTGCATTGTCTTGTCAAATGCGGACATGGTTGAACATATCTTGTTGGATTGGACATTGTGGGTGATGGCCTCAGTTTCAATCCAAATTGCATTACTTGGTT
Organism: Lathyrus sativus; assembly: GCA_963859935.3. Taxonomy (NCBI): domain Eukaryota; kingdom Viridiplantae; phylum Streptophyta; class Magnoliopsida; order Fabales; family Fabaceae; genus Lathyrus; species Lathyrus sativus. The sequence goes on along the minus strand of OZ012740.1, from coordinate 25,987,874 downwards.
TTCTTGAAAAAAACTTAGTGTCTATGCACTGGTACAGAAATCATAACCTTACAATTTTGCGGCGAATCAACCTTGTTCAACATTTACTAGTTACATTACAAAGGGGTGATGTTGAAGTTCCTGTCCTTGAAAAATTGGTTGTGTTGCTTGGAGTCATTTTGGAAGATGGGTTTCTATCTTCTGAGCTTGAAAATGTGGTTAGATTTGTGATAATGACATTTGATTCACCAGGGTTGGCTCCACAACGTCCAATTATGAGAGAATCAATGGGAAAGCATGTGATTGTTAGAAATATGTTACTAGAGATGCTAATTGATCTACAAGTCACAATTAAATCAGAAGAGTTGCTTGAGCAAAGCTGGAATTGGAGTCTGTTACCAATAAGATGAAGTCAGAATTGGTTCACAAAGGATTGTCCGCCACACCGATGCTATCACTTACGGTTCCAACTACAAGAAAGCTGCTGCGCTTATTGATCAGGTTGAAGACTGTGTTGGTGCACTTCAAAAACTGCTAGATTCATCAAACTTTCAAAGTTATTTAAGATTTTAAATGGAAAGAGCAAATCTTCAATATGCCAAGTTTTGGAATGTTGATGCTGAAGGCTCCATCTGTCACAATGCAAATTTGTGTGAATGTGAGTTTATTGAGACAAATGTCAGCGAATACATATTTTATCACTTACTGAGCCATGAAGTTGAGGTTGAGACGGTATGTAATTCATTGCCTCGCCGGTGTGGTGCTTCGGAGCAATGCTCAGAACTGGATCGCAGGAGAGGTTTGAGAGGTTCACTGAGCTTCCTTTGACCATTGTTTACATTGTGGCAGGAGTTTTTGCTGCTGGTCGGATCGAGATACTTTCCATGTTGTTGGAGCAGAACGATAAAGTTGATGTCTTGAATCGCCATAAACAGATCGCCGCAAGCAGATGTATTAAACATTCACTCACAAGCAGTTGAGATGCAGTTTGAGAATAATGATATAGTTGTGCGAGATGTTGAAGCTGTCAATCACCAGACCTTGAACTGCAGAATCAGATATGGGCAATATTTAAAGAATATGGAAGCAGGAACCCAAACTGATTTCATGTTTGACTCATCTGGGAACATTGTTCCCTACAAATTCCAAAGCAGCATTTTAGTTTATCCAAGGCGCGAATCACGATTCTACTCATTTCAAGTGTTTTTGCAGAACAAAACTGTAACTATGTAGAGTTTGCGGTAGCAGAAAATGGAACAACCGAAAGAAGAAGAAGCAGTTACAGCGACGGCGATGAATCAAGCCGAAAATGACGAGCACGATTCCAAGGAGAAAGTTCTCAAAAAGTACTTCCTTCAAGAATGGAACCTCGTCAAAGCATTCATCGACGACACCGTTTCCAATGGCCGCGTATCCGATCTTGCATCCGCTCACGATATCAGATCCATTATGGATAAGTATCAAGAGCAAGGTCAACTTCTAGAGCCTTACCTAGAAAGCATAGTTCCGCCATTGATGAACATTATTCGATCACGAACAATCGAACTCGGAGTAGTTTCCGACGAAATTCTGGAAATAGTGAATCCAATATGCATAGCTGTGCATTCATTAATTCATGTTTGTGGATACAAATCAGTGATTAGATTCTTTCCACATCAAGTTTCTGATCTGGAACTTGCGGTGTCTCTACTTGAAAAGTGTCATCCGAGGAAATCAGTTTCATCGTCGAGAGTGGAAAGCACGGGAGAAAATGAAGCGAAATGCGTGATGTTGTTGTGGCTTTATATACTTGTGCTGGTTCCTTTTGATATATCTAGTGTTGATACTAGCATTGTGAGTAGTGATAATCTAAGTGAGTTTGAGATTGTACCTCTTGTGTTGAGGATAATAGGGTTCTGTAAGGATTATCTCTCAACTGGCGGGCCTACGAGTTCTATGGCTGGACTAGTGCTCTCGAGGCTACTTACTCGTCCAGATATGCCAAAAGCCTTTACTAGCTTCGTCGAGTGGACACATGAGGTCATGACTTCTGTAACTGCAGATGTACTCCAGCATTTTGAAGTACTCGGTACCATTGAAGCACTGGCTGCTATTTTCAAGGCAGGCAGTCGGAATCTCTTGCTTGATGTAATTCCTGTCGTTTGGAATGACACATCATTGTTGTACAAGTCCTCAATTGCGGCTAAAAATCCATTGCTCCGCAAGTATCTGATAAAGTTAACCCAAAGGATTGGGCTTGCTTCCCTTCCTCATCGTTTACCCTCATGGCGTTATACGGGAAGAACCGCCAAACTAAATATTTCTTTGAATGCATCCAGTAAAGCTAATCAGTCCAATTTGGGTGTGAACGACAATTACTCCAACTCAATTGAACTTACAGATGAGGCAAAAATTGGAATTATGGGAAGAAAATTTGAGTGCTTCTGTCAGTCTTCAGGTCTTGGAAGTGACTGAAAAGTTTTCAGTGATGGCAGCATCACATAGCATTGCTACTGATGTTGGCAAACTTGATTGCATCACAGCTATATTCATGAGCTTTCTATCTAGAAATCAGCCATTGTCTTTTTGGAAAGCATTTTTTCCTGTATTCAACAGTGTGTTTGATTTTCACGGGGCAACTCTAATGGCAAGAGAAAATGATCGTTTTCTAAAGCAAGTCACATTCCATCTCCTTCGGCTTGCAGTTTTCAGAAATGACAACATCAGGAAAAGGGCAGTTGTTGGGCTTCAAATACTTGTGAGGTGTTCATTTCATTACTTTACGCAGACAGCAAGATTAAGAGTCATGTTGATCATCACTTTATCAGAGTTGATGTCAGATGTGCAAGTGACTCAAATGAGATCTGATGGTAGCCTAGAAGAGAGTGGTGAAGCACGGAGACTTAGAAAGTCATTAGAGGAAATGAAAGATGAAACTAAAAGTTCTTTCCTGTTGGAGGAGTGTGGATTACTTGAGAGTGTTCTTATAGCCATACCAGAAAAAAAGGCAGAGAATAGATGGTCATGGTCAGAGGTGAAATATCTCTCTGACAGTCTTCTTTTGGCCCTTGATGGTAGTTTGGAACATGCACTATTGGCCCCGGTAATGACTATGGACAGATATGCTGCAGCTGAAGGCTTCTATAAACTGGCAATGGCATTTGCTCCAGTTCCTGATCTTCATATAATGTGGTTACTTCATTTATGTGATGCACATCAGGAAATGCAGTCATGGGCTGAAGCTGCTCAATGCGCTGTTGCTATTGCTGGTGCCATAATTCAAGCACCTCAGCTTGACATAAACACTGTGGCTGCTGGAGGTGGTTCAGAGTTGAAGTTCCAATTTGGCGCTTTTCAAGCTGGACCAGAATCAGTTGGAGCACACCCGGGTCCTGTATGTTATCGCAAAGGTGGAGAGTTGGCAATTACAGATGCCAACCTAGTTCTAGGTTATGTCATTCCTGATTATTTCCCATCTATATTTGGGCCAAATGAGAACCGAACCTCAATTAACAGTGGCAGAACTCGACGAGCATGTCCAAAGCCAGCACGATCCTCATTTGAATCGAATTTTGATTTCAATTTGTAGTGTTCATATATTTCTCAATGGCTCAGATTCCCAACCTAGAGAATGCTCCCGTCAATCTCACATCCATCAGGGAACACTCGCAAAAAGAGCTCATCAACATCCTCAAGAATGTTAGAGGAAAAAAGTGTTTGGTCATTGATCCCAAGCTTGGAGACTCTCTCTCGCTTATCATACAGTCATCAATTCTCAAGGAGCAAGGGGTTGAGTTGCGGCATCTTTCGGCTGACCCAATTCAAAGTGACTGTACAAAAATTGTTTTCCTTGTGCGCTCTCAGCCGGATTTGATGAGATTCATATGCTCTAATGTTCACGATGATGTATCTAAAGGACTACAGAGAGAATATCATGTTTATTTTGTCCCCCGTCGCACTGTTGTTTGTGAGAAAGTCCTTGAGGATGAGAAATTACATGATATGTTTACAATAGGGGAATATCCATTGTATTTGTTGCCAATGGATGAGGATGTGCTATCGTTTGAACTTGGTCTTTCTTATAAAGAATGCCTGGTTGATGGCGATGCAAGCTCACTTTGGCATATTGCAAAGGCCATTCACAAACTTGAGTTTTCTTTTGGAGTGATACCAAATGTGCGGGCAAAAGGAAAAGCATCTGTGCGTATTGCAGACATCCTAAATCGAATGCAGGCTGAAGAGCCGGTTAACTCATCTGATATGGTTATGCCAGAGATAAATACAGTAATCCTCTTGGATAGAGAGGTGGATATGGTTACTCCTTTGTGTTCCCAACTAACGTATGAGGGGCTACTTGACGAGTTTCTTCACATCAACAATGGTTCTGTTGAGATTGATGGATCTATTTTGGGTCTTCCACAAGATGAAAAAAAAACTAAAGTCCCACTTAATTCAAGTGACAAGCTTTTTAAGGAGATACGGGATCTCAACTTTGAAGTTGTAGTCCAGATTTTGCGTCAAAAAGCAACATCCATGAAGCAAGACTACACAGATATGACAACAACAACGCAGTCGGTTTCTGAGTTGAAGGACTTCGTGAAAAAGCTGAACTCATTGCCAGAGATGACTAGGCACATAAATCTTGCTCAGCATCTATCAACATTCACATCAAAGCCAACTTTTCTCGGGCAGCTTGATATGGAGCATACAATTATTGAGGCCCAAAGTTATGACATATGCTTTGAGTATATTGAAGAATTGATCCATAAGCAGGAGTCAAGAAGCAATTGGCTTACTATAAAACGTACTCTGGAGCTTGTGGTTGAAGACACTGATACAGCCAACCCCAATGATATTGCTTACGTCTTCTCCGGATATGCACCACTTAGCATTCGTCTTGTCCAGCATGCCATTCGATCTGGATGGCGCCCTGTTGAAGAAATTTTGAAACTGCTGCCTGGACCTCATTTGGAAACTAGAAGGGGAGGGTTCTCAAACAGCCTATCATTTGACACTTTATCAGGGATTCCAACCAGCATGGCAAAAGTACCTGATGGAAGGCGTGCCCTGGTCCTTGTTGTCTTTGTTGGGGGTATTACTCCTGGAGGCATGCCTCCATTTTCAAAGTCCATATTGGAGGAAGGAGCTGCCATTAAGGCATTTAAGCTTGTTGAAAAAGGCGTCTTTCAAGAACAGGGAATTATTAAACTTTTACAGTTCCCAGGCTCCGATAACACTGATCCTGGCCATGTTCTGAGCTTAATCTCCACTGCTAAAATACTTCGACATTGCAGTAATAAATCAAATCCTGCAGTCAGAAGTTTTTTGACGGATGCACTACGACACGATGGATTGAATGCTTCTGCTTGGTATAATCTTCGCCAAGAGTTTCGGAGGTTGGGAGGATTCAAATTCTGCATTATGATAATCCTGCATCAAATGAAGTCTGTTCCCGGCTCAGCTCGGCTTGTTTGTGAAAGACGTAGGAATGCCGCATCTTGGTTTTAATGATTGCACATCAATTGCGGCGTGGAAATTTCAATATTATCAATGGGAAATGGCGACATCGAGAAGCGACAGAAAATAGAATTCTGTGGTAACAGAGCTTTATTTTTTATCCAGACTATTTTCACTTATCCAAGCCATATTGCAAGCCATGTGAATATAATCTCAGCCATGTAGCTGACCCCACAAGTTATCCATGTCACTTAAGTGAGCTGAAAGAAGAAAAAGTTCAAAACGACATGTCAAATACCAGCAAAAAAAAATATCACGCACAACACACCTACTTCAAAACGGCAGAAAATTCTCACAAACTGCAAATCATTTTTCACTCATTCTCATCTATAAATAGAATTCATCCCTCACTCTATTCCTCAAGCTTTTCAAGCCAAAAAATCTCTGCTGATTTTCTTCCTCAATTCCTCACCACCAGAAAAAACCTTCGTTCATTCTCTTCTCATATTTCATTCCACCAAATTAACTTCAAATCAACCTCAAACACAGATCAATTTCGAACCAGAATTCGTTCAGAAGAAGAAGAGAAGCAAGAAGAAGCTTGGATTGATTTCTTACCTGAGTTTGAAGGTAGATTGAGCTTCACCGTCATTTTCGATCCGTTATCTTTTGTTGTGATTCTCTGAATTGTTGGTACCATTGTGAAGAGCTTTTGATTTCGATCTGTTCGGTGTAATTTTCGCATCCCGTCGCTTTGATCTAAGCAAGCTTTGAGCTCGAGAAAAAAATGGTGCGAAGAAGTTACCGCGAAGAAGAAAGGAGAAGATGAAGTTTCTGTTTCTCTTTCTCCTTTTAATTTGTTTTTTCATTTATTTATTCTTTTTTTATCTTTTCTTTTTTTTATATTGTTATTAGTTTATTTTTATAAACTAATAATAATATTCTTGAAAAAAAGAAAGCATTAAAAAATTATTTGAAAATATTTTGATTAATTGTTGGTGGTTTTGGATCTTGAATTTTGATAAGATTTCATCAATATCAATGGACTTTGGGTGTTGATTTTTATCCACCAAGAGAGGTGATTGATATTGATGATAATTTAATCGATTTAAGATTCAAATTGTGATTTCTTTTCATTCTTATTTTCTTTCTTCTTTTTTTTTATTTTTATTTTTGATCGATGAAATCTATGGATCATAGATAATTGATTATCAAAGTTGTTTAATCTTCATTATTTCAAATCTATGGACGAATAATCATTGAGATAATTCTCCTTACTTTGGAATAGTGATAGATTACCTTTGATTAATTAATTAAAAATCTTGATTATGATGAGATCACTACCTCTTTTCTTTTTGTGTGGCATGTTTTAGGAGATTGATTTATATATCATTTCTCTAACATGTATTAACACAAACATTTTATTGACCGGCCTCAGATAGTCGTGGTTTCTACATAAACCCGATTACGATTGCTTAACATAGCGCTAAATTGTCCCTTAATCGGAAAATGATCATTCGTGGCTCAAACTTACGTTTAAAAGTCCAAGTATGTTTAGTTGCTTGTCTTAACTCCAATACCTATGAAAATCATTGTTAGGAGGCTTTGATTCTATCAATCCTCTAATGAATTTTCATTAATCTTGGTCTAAGTGCAAGAATTAATCATCATTGATCATATGTTCTAACCACTAACCACTAATTCACTAACAATATCCTTGTTTAATTTTGTTTATATTCTCTTCTTACTCCTTATTTTTTTACTTTTATGCTTCCATTTTATCATTCCATACCATATCTTTGTTTATGTTTATGTCATTTTTCTTTTGTCCACTTGGACCATACTTTGTTCAAAACACTAATAAAGGATAAAACATCTAAAAAATTTGGTGCTATTAATTTTGTGGTTATGCTCTCGGACCATTCTTAGACCTTGGACTTCATGGACATTTTGGACTTAGGATTAGGACTTTCTTCCCTATGCTTGGAGTATCGTGGATCTTAGCCTTTATTTGGCTCGATCATTGACTTATGCTTTAAATCGGATGGAATTCTTTTGCTTGCTTTGGAGTGTGCTATAAGTCGGTTAGATCTTTCTTATCTCTAGCTCTTATTTTGTTTTTTTAGGATAGTCACTTCATCTCCTCCCCTTCTTAAATTTTCAAAACTTTCTCCCTCTTTCAAAACCTTCTTGGTTTCAAACTTCCAAACCGCTTTCGCAATAAAACCTTGACTTTTGTCAAGTGATTTTTAAACTTTGTTTTTTTCTTAATAAAAGTCAATCAATGTTAATCATGCTTTGACCAATTTCAAAAGACATAAAAAATACAAAAACTCATCAACTCTTTTTGTGCCTTTTATGCACTTTTTCACTTTAAAACTTTTTTCATAAAGTTTAGACATGATTCATTTCTATAGTTGAGATGTAAATCTCCTATTCCCCATATTATTAAGACTTTGACATTTTCCACGTTGATGTTGAGTGATAGTCTTGTTGATAATCCAAGCAAATCCTCCATCTTTATGTGACGCAGATGTTGTCTTAATACTCGTGGGTGGATAGTCGCAGTTTTCTCCTTGAAATGACGACTTGTTTGAACATCTAAAATCAATCAAAACCAACAAAATTTTGTCATTTATACCACGAACTACGGGGTTTTGATTCCATATTGCACTTTATGGGTACGTAGGCATGAGACGATAAGTCTCTCCAAACACAAAAATATAAAAAAATAATTCTCTTCTCATCTCCCCAATCTCTTTTCAAACAAACCATTTTCAAACCAAAAAGCGTAAATATTTCAAAAGGGCTCCTATAGAGTACTATAGACGTTTTGGGTGCTAACACCTTCCCATTGCGTAACCAACCCCCTTACCCTGATCTCTGTCTCGTGTTCTTATTTTAGAACTCTTTGGTTTTGTTCGCTCTTTTTCCTTTCCTTTATTTGGATAAAATAAAAGTGCGGTGGCGACTCTTGTTTTCTTTGAGTTAAGTTAGTCAATAACTTATACTCACGATTTTTACCGCTACAGAAAAGTGGCGACTCTGCTGGGGACTCCAACGGTTCCTAGTGGGTTTCGCCTACTTTGATTTATTTATCGCTTTCTGTTTGACTTGTTTGTTACTGATTGTTCTGTTTTGGTGCCTGGTAATTTGTGTGGTGAGATAAGTCCTAACCCGGACTTGAGTGCACTTATGATAGGAGGGTGGTATAGTCTTGTTGGCTTACGTGGAGTAGTCCTTACTAAGCTGACTTGAGATCCCCCGCTCGGTGGAGGCCCCTTTGGAAATTACTGATGTCTTACGAGTAGTCGTAATTGATATTACTTTTTCCGACTGGGAGCCTGAGAAGCTGAGGACCTTAGAACCCTTTAACCCATCTTGGCCTTATTAGGACGTGGTGCGGTGGCTGTTCAGGTGTAGACTTGAATTGGTCGTTACGCGATACCACACTCAGATGAGTTTCTCTTGAGAATATTGTTGGCCGACGAGTAGTCGTTTAAGCCGATAATATCCAAAAGATGGAATTATGATTCTGGGAACTTTTTAGAACCTTGTTCTACAGGTGATAATATAACCATAGTACATACCATTGTGGGATGGTTGGTTCTTACCTTTGGCTCCATGCTCGTGCCGAACCTTTGAACCTGTGTGTTTTGTATGACTTGTTTGTGGGTGTTGCATCTTTCACTCATGCATTCATGAGCATTGTGTTTCAGCTGGTTTTTAAGGATCTCAGAGATTTTCTTTTGCAAACATCGCAGATATTGTTGATTATGGATATTGGAAGGAGAAACACTCAGAAGTACGGTTTTCGGGCTCCTGATCTTACAGAGTTGAGAAAGCTAGTGTCCTTGGTAGATGATCGTTCAGGCTTCCTATCTCGTTATGGGAGACTTTTATTTGTTCTTTCTACCAATATTGAAGACGGAATTCTGAATACCCTTATGCAGTTCTATGATCCTATTTACCGATGCTTCACATTTCCCGATTATCAGCTCATGCCGACCTTGGAAAAATATGCTTATTTGTTAGGTGTACCGGTTTCTGATAAAGTTCCGTATACTGGTTTGGAGGAAGCTCTTAAGCCTCAAGATATCGCTGAAGCTACCCATTTGACGAAGTCGGATATTGATGCAAATCTAAAGACTAAGGGAGGCCTCAAGGGTTTGACTGCTAAGTTCTTGATTGAGAAGGCTACTTTATTTGCTGACATTGGTCGCACATTGGCGTTTGAGGCTATATTGGCTTTACTCATCTATGGACTAGTCTTGTTTCCTAATATTGATAATTTTGTGGACATTAATGCTATTAGGATTTTCTCGATTGGGAACCCTGTTCCAACTTTGCTTGGTGATACTTATTTTTCCATCCATAGTAGGACTTCTAAGGGAAACGGTACCATTGTTTGCTGTATACCTCTGCTGTATAATTGGTTCGTTTCACACTTACCTCAGACATCTGCTTTTAGGAAAAACAAGGATTGCTTAAGGTGGTCTCAAAGGATTATGTCTCTTACGCATACTGATATCACTTGGTCTTCTTCGGTTTACGATAATGTCCGGATTATTGATAGTTGTGGAGAATTCGCCAATGTTCCTCTTCTTGGAATACAAGGCGGAATTAACTACAACCCGAGTCTAGCTCGCCGTCAGCTGGGATATATGCTGAAGGATAGGCCTAAGAATATTTTATTAGAGGGTTTATTCTTTCAAGGAGGGGATGATTCTCTTGGTTTGAGAAGAAGAATGGCTCATGCCTGGACTAAGATTCACAGGTTGGGTAGAGGGGAGCTTGGAAGACAAGTTTGCATTGCTTTAGAACCTTACACACTTTGGGTGAGGAAGAGGGCTATGGAGCTTAAGATGCCTTATCCTATTGAGAAACCTCTGACTACTGTGATCTCTACGCCACTCCCTACGGCAATCCCTGTTTCTTCTGATGATGTGAAGGCACTTCAAGACGCTTTGGCTAAGATGAAGGAAGAGAAAGAGATGTGGGAAAGTAAGTTTCAAGCTTCTGACAAAGAGAAAATGGAATTGCAAAAACAAATGAAGGAGAAAGATGACTTGATAGAGTTACTTGAGCGGCGCGCTGTGAAGAGGCATGCAGAGGATTTATTTTCCTCTACTACTCCATCAGCACATCCTCCTACTTCTGGTGCTTGGAAGGGTATTGTAGATCAGCTTGTGCTAGAGAAGATCACCATGAAGCACAAATATGAGAAAGAGATTAAGAGACTCCGAAGGAAGTATCAGCTTGGATCGTCATCAGATGTTCCTTAGGACCTAGCTTTTTCTTATTTTGATATTATTGTATTTTGTACTTCCAAGTGTAACTCTTTCCAATATTCAATGAAATGAGATGTTTATCAGTATTTCAAGAAGTGTTATTTTTCTTTATGATGTTTGTAATTGCTTTATATCTTAAAAATCCTTGAAAACTGGTTGAAACACCTGCATTTTGCATTTGCATTCGCATCATCGTGCATTGTGTGTTGCCTTTTCCCAGTTGTCTTATTTGTTTCTTTTGGCCTTCCTTCAGCCAAGCTGTCGCATCACTACAACACTCGGGCTAGCTCTAAGAAAAAGATGGATCAGTTGCAACAAGAGAACCGCGAGCTCCGTGAAGAGGTATCAACTCTGAAGGATGGTTTGGAGAGATTGACTGCCGCAATGGAAGCTCTGGTGGCTGCTCAGAATCAGCCACCACTACCTCCTCCTTCTCCTGTCCAAGGAACTGTGATTTCTGAAATCGGATCAACGCCCATTTCTGTGGCCCCGATTAATGCTTCTCAATATCAAATGCCTGTTGGTTTCCCTTGGGGCATGCCTAACAATTATGTGCCAGAAGGATATCGACCTCCTGTTCCCGAAGGTTCTAGACTCCCTGCTGTCATGGCTGTACCACCTCCTGTGGTTAATGTTGTTCCTAATGCTGAAGTTCCGGTTGTTCCTACTGTCATACCTGTGCCACCGCCTGTAACTCACGCTATGCCTTATATTCCCTCCATTCTCTTTTATAAGCAAATTTTGACTTTCTAGATTCATTCAATAAATGATGTATTTAGACTATATATAGGTTAGATGCATTAATTACTCAATGAACCTAAAATGTTAAAATTTGCTTATAAATAGGAATGGAGGGAGTACTGAAGAACAGATTTTCCATACTGCTCCGAGCGAGAGTTTGGATGTTATGGATCGAATAGATGACTTTCAAGATCAGTTTGCTGAAATGCAAAGAGAAATCAGGGCTTTAAGGGGAAAGGAGTTATTTGGAAAGAATGCTCATGAGCTTTGCCTTGTTCCAAATGTGAAGATTCCCGCTAAGTTCAAGGTTCCGGATTTTGAAAAATACAAAGGGAACACTTGTCCGCAAAGTCACTTGATCATGTATGCTAGAAAGATGTCTACCTATACTGACAACCATCAGTTGTTGATCCACTATTTTCAAGATAGTCTTACTGGTGCTGCGCTGAAGTGGTATATGGGACTCGATAGTACACAAATCAAGACATTCAATGATCTTTGTGAAGCTTTTGTTCGTCAGTATAAGTATAATCTCGATATGGCGCCAGACCGTGATCAGCTTCGCGCAATGTCTCAAAAAGAGAAAGAAACTTTTAAAGAATATGCGCAAAGATGGCGTGAGATTGCAGCTCAGATAAGCCCTCCGCTTGAAGAGAAAGAAATGATCAAGATTTTTCTGAAGACTCTGGATTCATTTTACTATGAAAGGATGGTTGCGAGCGCTCCTAGTGATTTCACGGAAATGGTTAATATGGGGATGAGATTAGAGGAAGCTGTCCGTGAGGGACGTCTGATAAAAGAAGGAAATTCTGGAAGTACAAAAAAGCCTGGTGTTGGGTTCCCTAAGAAAAAAGAGGGAGAAACTAATGCTATATCTCAGGAAAGGTCTAGAAGACGCAGAGTTGTGAACAACAATGGTAGTCGTCGTCAGCAACAAGTAGCATCTGTTATGCCTGTTGTCAGTAACACCCCTACCGCTCAAGCTACTGCAAGTTATCAACCACGTTTCCAAGAGAAGACAACTCAACAAGGTCGTACACAGAGGAAAACACAATTTGATCCCATTCCAATGACGTATACTGAGCTCTTTCCGGCTTTAATAAAGAATAATTTGGTTCAACCTCGTGATCCGCCGGCTGTTCCAACTGAAATTCCATGGTGGTATAAGCCAGATGCTCATTGCGCATTTCATCAAGGTGCCCCTGGACACGATATCGAAAATTGCTATCCTCTGAAGCATGAAGTTGCAAAGCTCGTAAAAAGCGGTATTCTGTCTTTTGAAGATACCAACCCTAATGTGCAATCAAATCCGTTTCCTAAACATGGTAATGCAACTGTTAATATGGTATATGGTTGTCCTGGTACATACCGTATTTTCGACATTCGCTGGATTCGGAGATCGCTTGTTGAAATGCATGCTACTTTGAGTGAGTTCCATGATATTGAGCATGATTATGCCGCCTGTTGTATTTGTTCTGTGAACCCTCGAGGGTGTGTGATTGTAAAAAGGGACTTACAAAAGATGATGGATGAGAATTTGATTCAGGTTACTGCAAACAGAAATGAAGTGGAAAACGAGGTGAATGTCATAGTCCCACGTTTCAATATTCCTGAGCGGGTTGTAATTTCTTACAATAGTCAGAAATCTGCTGTGACGCCTTTGGTTATCCGTTTGCCTGGCCCGACGCCGTATGAATCCGATAAAGCTGTTCCCTACAAATACAATGCTACTATGTTGGAGAATGGAAAAGAGGTTCCCATTCCTTCTCTTCCCTCAGTTGTGACTATTGCTGATGTCGGACGTGTAACCAGAAGTGGTCGAGTGTTTGCTAATGAGCCTTCAAAGACAAGTGAAGATACTGGGAGTAAGCAAATTCAGTTGAAGACTTCTGTAGAGTCTGGTCAATCAAGTGGTGTAAACCAGAAGTCAGATAATGATGAGGTATTGAAATTGATCAAGAAGAGTGAATATAATGTGGTGGATCAATTGTTACATACACCGTCAAAAATATCTGTTTTATCTCTGTTAATGAGCTCTGAGGCTCATCGTGAATCATTGCAGAAAGTATTGGAACAAGCTTATGTAGATCATGATGTGACTGTTAACCAGTTTGATAGCATTGTTGCCAATATCACTGCGTGTAATAATCTGAGTTTTTGTGATGAAGAGTTGACTGATCATGGAAGAAATCATAATTTGGCTCTCCATATTTCCATGAATTGCCAGGAAGACGCTCTATCCAATGTGCTGGTTGATACTGGGTCATCGTTGAATGTGATGCCAAAATCTACTTTGTCCAGATTATCTTATCAAGGTACTCCTATGAGGTTCAGTGGGGTCATTGTGAAAGCCTTTGATGGATCAAGGAAAACCGTGATTGGAGAGGTCGATCTCCCTATCAAGATTGGTCCATGTTTTTTCCAGATCACTTTTCAAGTCATGGATATTCGTCCTGCTTACAGTTGTCTTCTAGGACGCCCATGGATCCATGAAGCTGGAGCTGTTACTTCGACACTGCATCAAAAGTTAAAATTCGTGCAGAATGGTAAACTTGTCGTTGTTGGTGGAGAACAGGCTATGTTGGTAAGCAGTTTGTCGTCTTTTTCTTATATCGATGCGGAAGAGGATATTGGAACTCCGTTTCAGGCTCTTTCTGTGGTTGATAAAGCTGTTAAGAAGGATGGGGTGTCCATGTCTTCTTTAAAAGATGCACAACGTGCAGTGGATAATGGCCAAGCTGATGGATGGGGCCAAATCATTGAAGTTGCTGAGAAAAAAGATAGAGCTGGTTTGGGTTTTACATCTGGTTCAACCCAAAAAGAGCTGAAGAGTATTCATGAAGTCTTTCGAAGTGCTGGGTTCATCCATTGCAAAGATCATTCTACAGCTGCAATTCTTGAAGATGACCAAGAGGAAGAAATGCCCAACTTTGTGACACGTGGATCGATATGCCAGAATTGGATCGCTGTTGATGTTCCTACTGTTGTTCATGTTTCAAAGTAATTTGTTTTTGTTTCTTTCAAAAATCCTTTCACTCTGCCCAAGGTGAAAGTGAATTTGTGAGGGCTTTGTTTCAACTTTTATCATCATCAATAAAATGTTTTTCTGTTTATCCATATGTTGTTTTCCTTTTTTGCTTTACTTCTGAAAAATGGTAACATAAAAAACCGAAAAAATATAATAATGTTATAATCACTCTTATCTGCATAATATTTTCATTTTTTTGTTCATATTCTAAAATCAAACATAAAATCATTGTGCAGATTGATTGTTAAACCCATTGGAAACAATGACCGTATGCCCCCTCCCAACTTTGAGTTCCCTGTGTTTGAAGCGGAAGAGGAGGATATTGAAGAAATTCCTGATGAGATTTCTCGATTGCTTGAGCACGAGGAGAAGGCCATTCAGCCTCATGAAGAGCCGGTGGAATTGGTTAATCTGGGTTCCAATGATGATAAAAAAGAAGTCAAGATTGGGGCACTGCTTCAGTCAGATGTTAAGAAGAGGATGGTAGAGCTTCTTAGAGAATATGTTGACGTGTTTGCTTGGTCCTATCAAGACATGCCTGGTCTTGATACCGGTATTGTGGAGCACCATTTGCCATTAAAGCCTGAATGTTCACCCGTGAAGCAGAAATTGAGAAGAACTCACCCTGACATGGCAGTGAAGATTAAAGAAGAGGTTCAAAAGCAGATTGATGCTGGTTTTCTTGTGACCGTCGAATATCCTCAATGGGTGGCCAATATCGTGCCTGTTCCAAAGAAAGACGGAAAAGTCCGAATGTGTGTTGATTATAGAGATTTGAATAAAGCAAGTCCAAAAGATGATTTTCCACTACCACACATTGATTTGTTGGTAGATAATACTGCTAAGTTCAATATCTTTTCATTTATGGATGGATTTTCCGGTTATAATCAAATAAAGATGGCACCTGAGGATATGGAAAAAACAACATTCATTACACCCTGGGGAACATTCTGTTACAGAGTGATGCCCTTCGGTTTAAAAAATGCTGGTGCAACGTACCAGAGAGCTATGACCACCCTGTTCCATGATATGATGCATAAAGAAATTGAGGTCTATGTGGATGATATGATTTGTAAGTCGAAGACTGAAGAAGATCATATTAAAAATTTATTGAAGTTGTTTCAACGTTTGAGAAAGTTTAAGCTCCGTCTGAATCCTAATAAATGCACTTTTGGTGTTCGTTCTGGAAAATTGTTAGGCTTTATTGTCAGTCAGAAAGGCATTGAAGTCGATCCTGGTAAAGTTAAAGCTATCCAGGAGATGCCTGCACCCAGAACAGAAAAACAAGTAAGAGGATTCTTGGGACGTTTAAACTATATCTCTCGATTTATATCTAATATGACTGCCACATGTGCACCGATTTTCAAACTTCTCCGCAAAGATCAGGGTTGTGTTTGGACAGAAGATTGTCAGAAAGCTTTCGAAAGAATTAAAGAGTATCTGCTTGAACCTCCTATTTTGTCTCCTCCCGTAGAAGGAAGACCTTTGATCATGTATTTGACCGTGCTAGAAGAGTCTATGGGTTGTGTTTTGGGTCAACAAGATGAATCCGGGAGAAAAGAATTTGCCATTTATTATCTGAGTAAGAAGTTCACTGATTGTGAGTCTCGGTACACGATGCTTGAAAAGACATGTTGTGCTCTAGCTTGGGCTGCCAAGCGCCTCCGTCAGTATATGTTGAATTGTACAACTTGGTTGATATCTAAAATGGATCCAATCAAGTATATCTTTGAAAAGCCTGCTTTAACTGGGAGGATTGCTCGTTGGCAAATGTTGTTATCAGAATATGATATCGAATATCGAACTCAAAAGGCGATAAAAGGAAGTGTTTTGGCTGATCATTTGGCACACCAGCCGATTGATGATTATCAACCTATTCAGTTTGACTTTCCTGATGAGGATGTGATGTATCTAAAGGTTAAAGATTGTGAGGAACCATTACATGAAGAAGGACCTGAGCCTGGATCCCGTTGGGGTTTGATTTTTGATGGGGCGGTTAATGAATATGGCAGAGGTATTGGTGCAATTATTGTTACTCCTCATGGTTCTCATATTCCTTTCACTGCAAGGTTGGTTTTCAATTGCACAAATAATGCGGCTGAGTATGAAGCGTGTATTATGGGCTTGGAAGAAGCTATCGATTTAAGAATCAAGATTCTTGATGTGTATGGAGATTCAGCTTTAGTGATTAATCAGATTAAAGGGAAGTGGGAGACACGTCAACCTGATTTGATCCCTTATCGTGATTATGCAAGAAGATTGTCAACTTTCTTCAATAAAGTTGAGTTTCACCATATACCAAGAGCAGAGAATCAAATGGCAGATGCTTTAGCGACTTTATCCTCCATGATTGTGGTAAATCATTGGAATGATGTACCAAAGATTGATGTGATGCGTCTTGATAGACCAGCTCATGTGTTTGTAGTTGAAGAAGTTGTTGATGATAAACCATGGTATTATGATATTAAATGCTTTCTTCAGAATCAAGAGTATCCACTTGGGGCATCCAAGAAGGATAGGAAAACTTTGAGAAGATTGGCTGGTAGTTTCTTCTTGAATGATGATGTGATGTATAAGAGAAATTATGACATGATCTTGCTCAGATGCGTGGATAGACACGAAGCAGATATGTTGATGAAAGAAATCCATGAAGGATCCTTTGGCACCCATGCCAATGGACACGCGATGGCTAAGAAGATGTTAAGGGCAGGTTACTATTGGCTGACAATGGAATCTGACTGTTGTAAATATGTGAAAAAGTGCCATAAATGCCAGATTTATGCTGACAAGATTCATGTGCCTCCAACTCCTCTCAATGTTATCTCTTCTCCATGGCCTTTTTCAATGTGGGGCATTGATATGATTGGAATGATTGAGCCTAAAGCGTCGAACGGACACCGTTTCATATTGGTGGCTATTGACTATTTTACCAAATGGGTTGAAGCGGCATCATATGCAAATGTGACTAAGCAAGTAGTGGTCCGGTTTATCAAGAATCAAATCATTTGTCGGTATGGTGTTCCGAGCAAGATCATCACTGATAATGGGTCGAATTTAAATAACAAGATGATGAAGGAATTATGTGATGAGTTTAAGATTGAGCATCATAATTCTTCTCCTTATAGACCCAAGATGAATGGGGCTGTTGAAGCTGCTAATAAGAACATTAAGAAGATTATTCAAAAGATGGTTGTTACATACAAGGATTGGCATGATATGCTTCCTTTCGCTCTGCATGGGTATCGTACATCCGTTCGCACTTCAACAGGGGCAACCCCTTTTTCTCTTGTTTATGGCATGGAAGCAGTGCTCCCGATAGAGGTTGAAATCCCTTCTATGAGAGTTTTGATGGAAACTGAATTGGCTGAGGCTGAATGGTGTCAAAGTAGATACGACCAGTTGAATCTGATTGAAGAGAAAAGAATGACGGCTTTGTGTCATGGCCAATTATATCAACAAAGAATGAAGAAAGCATTTGATAAGAAGGTTCGACCCCGTGTGTTCAGAGAAGGTGACCTCGTGCTCAAAAAGATCTCGACTTTTACTACTGATTCTAGGGGCAAGTGGACTCCTAATTATGAAGGCCCATATGTTGTTAAGAGAGCCTTCTCTGGCGGTGCATTAATTCTTACAACTATGGATGGAGAAGAGTTCACTCGTCCTGTGAATGCCGATGCAGTCAAGAAATACTTCGCCTAAAAAATAAAAGAACAGCTCGCTAAGTTGAAAACCCGAAAGGGCGGCTTAGGCAAAAATGAGCGTCTCGGTGGATTGAAAACCCGAAAGGGCGGTCCAGGCAAAAATTAGAGACAAAACAGAAATAATTATCCCGGTAGATTGAAAACCCGAGAGGGCAATCTAGGCAAAAGTTAGGGATCATGGCAAGTAACTGCATCTGGCCAGTCTTGATCGTTTGAAGCAACATTTCCTATCAAAGGTTTTACTTCAGATATTCTCCGCTGAAGTCTCAAGCACAGTTGGAATTCAAAGTTGTTAGGGAGAATAATGGTCATTGTATTTCAATGTAGAACTTTCCATTGTACTTACCATTTTTCAAACTTTGTAATGATCCATGGAGTTACGCCATTTGCGGACTACCATTCTATCAATATAATTTGGGCCTTTGTCCCTTTGTTTGCAATTCTTATTTTGTTTCTGTTTATAGAATTTCATTTTATTTTTGATGATGATTTTTGAAACAAATGTGAATAATTGATTTAAATTTTGAAAATTATAAAAACATTTTTCTTTGATTTGTGAAAATAAAAGAAAGAATGTCAATAGTAATCCCAAGAATGGTAGAATCTTGAAGCGAAAAGCGTAAGTATTCTCTTCAGCAGGGTTCTTTCTTGCCTCTCTGGTAGAATTTATTGGCAGCCCCCCAGTAGAGTTGTGTTGATGTTTCCCCATTTGAGCTATATTGAGGTCTCTTCAGTAGAGTTTGCTGATATTCCCTTAGCAGAGTTTTGTTTCTTTGGATAAACCAGACGAGTGTTGAACGGTTTTCCACAGCAAAGTCTTGATTCAAATGATGGATATGTTTTATTCATTCAACCAGATTATGATCGGACAGTTGAGAAATTTGAAGACCACTTCTCCTTGATGATTTTGCCCAGGTGGAGTTTTGTCTTTGATGATTCCTAGCGGAGGTTATGCATTTGCTTTGGATTATTCCCCAAGTAGAGAACAAGGTTGAGAAATGTTGACATAGCAGTCACCTGTCGGGTTTTCTCTCACCTTGTGATTGGGTGTTGATTTAAAATCCCCCACAGTTTGACTTTTTGCTATGATGTTAACTTCTTATTCCCCTGGCAGGTTGAAAGATTTGTGTTGCTACGTTTTTTCTCCAGCAGTTTTTTTTCTCAAAGCGGAGTTCATATTGTTGTTCCCTCTTGTTGAATTATTAAGGGTTGAAGATTGATCTTTGGGGTCTTTTCCCCAAGCGGTATCTCCATTTCCTCAGCGAGATTTAAGCCTTGTAGTAGGATTTATTTTCCTTTGATGGCTCTTGTGTATCTCTTGCAGATTTTCTGTTGCTGATCCCCAGCACGATCTCCAATGATATCTCTAACTCGCAGAGATTAGCCGAATATTTCAGTGGTGTTGTGGTGTTTTGTTCACCCTCTGTTTGCCCTTTTTGTCTGATTTATCAGCATATTCATACTCATTGCATGCGCATTCATTTTGGTTGAACATAGCATGTCTTTGTTGCATTATGCATCCTGCATTTTTGTTAGTATTTCCCTTTTCCCGATGTTGTTATCCCGCAGAATGCGTGTGTCCTCTCTTCATTAGAGTGTCAACCCCTAAGCAGAAAATGCCTATCATTTTTAATTCCCCACTGAGTTTATGCCTCGTGGAAGATGTTTTGTTTAGCTTTCCTCCCCAGTTTTTTATCTGGATGGAATTGTTCCCCAGTTGAGTTATTTCCTCATTGGGTCGAGTCCTGTTTGACCGTTTCTTTCCAGTTTGTTCCTGGATTGAACTTTGGTCTCTTGCAGCAGTTACTTTGGTTTTTCCCTGGGCTGTGAAACCGGGATGATGAAAAGGTAGTTTTGAGGATTTATTTTCTTCAGCAGAAATCTGTTATTGATCCTCGTCAGAAGATGAAGATTTGATTTTCCCAGTAGTGTTTTGATAACACTCTCTTGGTAATTACTTATGCAACTTCATGTAGACGCCTCTTTATTTGAGCAGCTTGTGTAATCTCCAGAAATTTACCTTCGCAATAAATAACATTTCTCTAGTTCATCCTCAACAGAGAAGTTTATTGTGAAATGATGGATCTTTATCCGACCAGCTTTTCTGTCAATTGGAATTTCTGTGGAATAACTCCCGATAAGAATTCTATTGCATGGTTCAACCTGCTTGTATCTCTTTTAAAGATCCTCGCCAGAGTTGTTAATATCTTTTTCCAACAAATGGTTGTCTCTTTATTTGAGAAGTTTGTTGTGTGTTTGGAGCTGCTCAGTAACAAGTAGCTGATGATATATCTCTTTCCCCTACCCAGTAACAGGTAGTCGAGCATGTTTGTCCTACCCAGTGTCAGGTAGTTGACCTTTTATCTTTTCCTCCTACCCAATGACAGGTAGTCGAGTCCGTCCTACCCAGTAACAGGTAGTTGACATGTTGTTTACCCTATCCAGTAACCGATAGATGGCAACCCCTTTCATTCAAGTTTATTGATCTCGCTAAACTACTCAGTAACCAGTAGTTGGCGTTGCTTCTTTTCCTACCCAGTAACAGGTAGTTGATTATATTTCAACGAGTGGATTACTTTTTACCCAGTAACTGGTAATAGGTAATACATTTCTTTGTTTTCTACCCAGTAGCTGGTAGATAACAATTCTCTCGTGTTTTTGCACTTATTTTCTACTCAGTAACCAGTAGAAAGTATTTTACCTGTTCTCTTTGGTTCGAATATCTTCGCCCAGTAACTGGCGGTTGGTATCTCTTTCCCCATTGAGTCGTTTCCTTTCCCTTATTGGAATAGGATCTTGCTCTTTTGTTTTCTCATATGGAGTCTCTCTTTTTTCTCCCGAGCTTTTGTTTGTCTCTTGTGGCATTATTTCCCCACAGAAGTCTTATGTTCGCATATCATTAGCATAATCATATCATTTTGTGGTCTCTTAGGGCTAAAAATTGGGTTAATTGTTATATTTAAGTCTCTTCTATCTAGTCGAGACAAAGATGTTAATCTTCATATCTCCGGATAGAAGAATCTTAAATAGGGGCAGCTGTAATACCCTAATTTTTACCCCTAAGATCCCACATTTCATTTGCATATCATTCCACAAACAAGATCATACTTTGTGGTTCTTTCACCCTTGTGTTTCTTATTTACTTTATGTTTGTTTCTGTTTACTAATCTCTAACTAAAATACCAAAAATATTTTTCAATTTGTCTGTTTCTTCTTCTCTGTGTGTTTAGGATTTTACAAAAGGGATTGATGGCAAGGACATTCATTCAAGTTTAAATCAGATGGACGTTTGACCTCATCTTGGTCAAACTATCAAGGGTTTGCTTCAACTATGAATTACCCGTGGTGGAAGCCAATCTCGAGGATAGTTTTTTGTCAAAGTTTCAGGATGAAAATTCTTCAATTGGGTCTCATGGAGACATGGATGATTTTTCCGTACTAAAAGATTTGTTTAGTCACATTTCAGAGCTAGAAAATACTGATATTGCTGCAGAAACTTCAAATTGCATTGTCTTGTCAAATGCGGACATGGTTGAACATATCTTGTTGGATTGGACATTGTGGGTGATGGCCTCAGTTTCAATCCAAATTGCATTACTTGGTTTTCTTGAAAAAAACTTAGTGTCTATGCACTGGTACAGAAATCATAACCTTACAATTTTGCGGCGAATCAACCTTGTTCAACATTTACTAGTTACATTACAAAGGGGTGATGTTGAAGTTCCTGTCCTTGAAAAATTGGTTGTGTTGCTTGGAGTCATTTTGGAAGATGGGTTTCTATCTTCTGAGCTTGAAAATGTGGTTAGATTTGTGATAATGACATTTGATTCACCAGGGTTGGCTCCACAACGTCCAATTATGAGAGAATCAATGGGAAAGCATGTGATTGTTAGAAATATGTTACTAGAGATGCTAATTGATCTACAAGTCACAATTAAATCAGAAGAGTTGCTTGAGCAAAGCTGGAATTGGAGTCTGTTACCAATAAGATGAAGTCAGAATTGGTTCACAAAGGATTGTCCGCCACACCGATGCTATCACTTACGGTTCCAACTACAAGAAAGCTGCTGCGCTTATTGATCAGGTTGAAGACTGTGTTGGTGCACTTCAAAAACTGCTAGATTCATCAAACTTTCAAAGTTATTTAAGATTTTAAATGGAAAGAGCAAATCTTCAATATGCCAAGTTTTGGAATGTTGATGCTGAAGGCTCCATCTGTCACAATGCAAATTTGTGTGAATGTGAGTTTATTGAGACAAATGTCAGCGAATACATATTTTATCACTTACTGAGCCATGAAGTTGAGGTTGAGACGGTATGTAATTCATTGCCTCGCCGGTGTGGTGCTTCGGAGCAATGCTCAGAACTGGATCGCAGGAGAGGTTTGAGAGGTTCACTGAGCTTCCTTTGACCATTGTTTACATTGTGGCAGGAGTTTTTGCTGCTGGTCGGATCGAGATACTTTCCATGTTGTTGGAGCAGAACGATAAAGTTGATGTCTTGAATCGCCATAAACAGATCGCCGCAAGCAGATGTATTAAACATTCACTCACAAGCAGTTGAGATGCAGTTTGAGAATAATGATATAGTTGTGCGAGATGTTGAAGCTGTCAATCACCAGACCTTGAACTGCAGAATCAGATATGGGCAATATTTAAAGAATATGGAAGCAGGAACCCAAACTGATTTCATGTTTGACTCATCTGGGAACATTGTTCCCTACAAATTCCAAAGCAGCATTTTAGTTTATCCAAGGCGCGAATCACGATTCTACTCATTTCAAGTGTTTTTGCAGAACAAAACTGTAACTATGTAGAGTTTGCGGTAGCAGAAAATGGAACAACCGAAAGAAGAAGAAGCAGTTACAGCGACGGCGATGAATCAAGCCGAAAATGACGAGCACGATTCCAAGGAGAAAGTTCTCAAAAAGTACTTCCTTCAAGAATGGAACCTCGTCAAAGCATTCATCGACGACACCGTTTCCAATGGCCGCGTATCCGATCTTGCATCCGCTCACGATATCAGATCCATTATGGATAAGTATCAAGAGCAAGGTCAACTTCTAGAGCCTTACCTAGAAAGCATAGTTCCGCCATTGATGAACATTATTCGATCACGAACAATCGAACTCGGAGTAGTTTCCGACGAAATTCTGGAAATAGTGAATCCAATATGCATAGCTGTGCATTCATTAATTCATGTTTGTGGATACAAATCAGTGATTAGATTCTTTCCACATCAAGTTTCTGATCTGGAACTTGCGGTGTCTCTACTTGAAAAGTGTCATCCGAGGAAATCAGTTTCATCGTCGAGAGTGGAAAGCACGGGAGAAAATGAAGCGAAATGCGTGATGTTGTTGTGGCTTTATATACTTGTGCTGGTTCCTTTTGATATATCTAGTGTTGATACTAGCATTGTGAGTAGTGATAATCTAAGTGAGTTTGAGATTGTACCTCTTGTGTTGAGGATAATAGGGTTCTGTAAGGATTATCTCTCAACTGGCGGGCCTACGAGTTCTATGGCTGGACTAGTGCTCTCGAGGCTACTTACTCGTCCAGATATGCCAAAAGCCTTTACTAGCTTCGTCGAGTGGACACATGAGGTCATGACTTCTGTAACTGCAGATGTACTCCAGCATTTTGAAGTACTCGGTACCATTGAAGCACTGGCTGCTATTTTCAAGGCAGGCAGTCGGAATCTCTTGCTTGATGTAATTCCTGTCGTTTGGAATGACACATCATTGTTGTACAAGTCCTCAATTGCGGCTAAAAATCCATTGCTCCGCAAGTATCTGATAAAGTTAACCCAAAGGATTGGGCTTGCTTCCCTTCCTCATCGTTTACCCTCATGGCGTTATACGGGAAGAACCGCCAAACTAAATATTTCTTTGAATGCATCCAGTAAAGCTAATCAGTCCAATTTGGGTGTGAACGACAATTACTCCAACTCAATTGAACTTACAGATGAGGCAAAAATTGGAATTATGGGAAGAAAATTTGAGTGCTTCTGTCAGTCTTCAGGTCTTGGAAGTGACTGAAAAGTTTTCAGTGATGGCAGCATCACATAGCATTGCTACTGATGTTGGCAAACTTGATTGCATCACAGCTATATTCATGAGCTTTCTATCTAGAAATCAGCCATTGTCTTTTTGGAAAGCATTTTTTCCTGTATTCAACAGTGTGTTTGATTTTCACGGGGCAACTCTAATGGCAAGAGAAAATGATCGTTTTCTAAAGCAAGTCACATTCCATCTCCTTCGGCTTGCAGTTTTCAGAAATGACAACATCAGGAAAAGGGCAGTTGTTGGGCTTCAAATACTTGTGAGGTGTTCATTTCATTACTTTACGCAGACAGCAAGATTAAGAGTCATGTTGATCATCACTTTATCAGAGTTGATGTCAGATGTGCAAGTGACTCAAATGAGATCTGATGGTAGCCTAGAAGAGAGTGGTGAAGCACGGAGACTTAGAAAGTCATTAGAGGAAATGAAAGATGAAACTAAAAGTTCTTTCCTGTTGGAGGAGTGTGGATTACTTGAGAGTGTTCTTATAGCCATACCAGAAAAAAAGGCAGAGAATAGATGGTCATGGTCAGAGGTGAAATATCTCTCTGACAGTCTTCTTTTGGCCCTTGATGGTAGTTTGGAACATGCACTATTGGCCCCGGTAATGACTATGGACAGATATGCTGCAGCTGAAGGCTTCTATAAACTGGCAATGGCATTTGCTCCAGTTCCTGATCTTCATATAATGTGGTTACTTCATTTATGTGATGCACATCAGGAAATGCAGTCATGGGCTGAAGCTGCTCAATGCGCTGTTGCTATTGCTGGTGCCATAATTCAAGCACCTCAGCTTGACATAAACACTGTGGCTGCTGGAGGTGGTTCAGAGTTGAAGTTCCAATTTGGCGCTTTTCAAGCTGGACCAGAATCAGTTGGAGCACACCCGGGTCCTGTATGTTATCGCAAAGGTGGAGAGTTGGCAATTACAGATGCCAACCTAGTTCTAGGTTATGTCATTCCTGATTATTTCCCATCTATATTTGGGCCAAATGAGAACCGAACCTCAATTAACAGTGGCAGAACTCGACGAGCATGTCCAAAGCCAGCACGATCCTCATTTGAATCGAATTTTGATTTCAATTTGTAGTGTTCATATATTTCTCAATGGCTCAGATTCCCAACCTAGAGAATGCTCCCGTCAATCTCACATCCATCAGGGAACACTCGCAAAAAGAGCTCATCAACATCCTCAAGAATGTTAGAGGAAAAAAGTGTTTGGTCATTGATCCCAAGCTTGGAGACTCTCTCTCGCTTATCATACAGTCATCAATTCTCAAGGAGCAAGGGGTTGAGTTGCGGCATCTTTCGGCTGACCCAATTCAAAGTGACTGTACAAAAATTGTTTTCCTTGTGCGCTCTCAGCCGGATTTGATGAGATTCATATGCTCTAATGTTCACGATGATGTATCTAAAGGACTACAGAGAGAATATCATGTTTATTTTGTCCCCCGTCGCACTGTTGTTTGTGAGAAAGTCCTTGAGGATGAGAAATTACATGATATGTTTACAATAGGGGAATATCCATTGTATTTGTTGCCAATGGATGAGGATGTGCTATCGTTTGAACTTGGTCTTTCTTATAAAGAATGCCTGGTTGATGGCGATGCAAGCTCACTTTGGCATATTGCAAAGGCCATTCACAAACTTGAGTTTTCTTTTGGAGTGATACCAAATGTGCGGGCAAAAGGAAAAGCATCTGTGCGTATTGCAGACATCCTAAATCGAATGCAGGCTGAAGAGCCGGTTAACTCATCTGATATGGTTATGCCAGAGATAAATACAGTAATCCTCTTGGATAGAGAGGTGGATATGGTTACTCCTTTGTGTTCCCAACTAACGTATGAGGGGCTACTTGACGAGTTTCTTCACATCAACAATGGTTCTGTTGAGATTGATGGATCTATTTTGGGTCTTCCACAAGATGAAAAAAAAACTAAAGTCCCACTTAATTCAAGTGACAAGCTTTTTAAGGAGATACGGGATCTCAACTTTGAAGTTGTAGTCCAGATTTTGCGTCAAAAAGCAACATCCATGAAGCAAGACTACACAGATATGACAACAACAACGCAGTCGGTTTCTGAGTTGAAGGACTTCGTGAAAAAGCTGAACTCATTGCCAGAGATGACTAGGCACATAAATCTTGCTCAGCATCTATCAACATTCACATCAAAGCCAACTTTTCTCGGGCAGCTTGATATGGAGCATACAATTATTGAGGCCCAAAGTTATGACATATGCTTTGAGTATATTGAAGAATTGATCCATAAGCAGGAGTCAAGAAGCAATTGGCTTACTATAAAACGTACTCTGGAGCTTGTGGTTGAAGACACTGATACAGCCAACCCCAATGATATTGCTTACGTCTTCTCCGGATATGCACCACTTAGCATTCGTCTTGTCCAGCATGCCATTCGATCTGGATGGCGCCCTGTTGAAGAAATTTTGAAACTGCTGCCTGGACCTCATTTGGAAACTAGAAGGGGAGGGTTCTCAAACAGCCTATCATTTGACACTTTATCAGGGATTCCAACCAGCATGGCAAAAGTACCTGATGGAAGGCGTGCCCTGGTCCTTGTTGTCTTTGTTGGGGGTATTACTCCTGGAGGCATGCCTCCATTTTCAAAGTCCATATTGGAGGAAGGAGCTGCCATTAAGGCATTTAAGCTTGTTGAAAAAGGCGTCTTTCAAGAACAGGGAATTATTAAACTTTTACAGTTCCCAGGCTCCGATAACACTGATCCTGGCCATGTTCTGAGCTTAATCTCCACTGCTAAAATACTTCGACATTGCAGTAATAAATCAAATCCTGCAGTCAGAAGTTTTTTGACGGATGCACTACGACACGATGGATTGAATGCTTCTGCTTGGTATAATCTTCGCCAAGAGTTTCGGAGGTTGGGAGGATTCAAATTCTGCATTATGATAATCCTGCATCAAATGAAGTCTGTTCCCGGCTCAGCTCGGCTTGTTTGTGAAAGACGTAGGAATGCCGCATCTTGGTTTTAATGATTGCACATCAATTGCGGCGTGGAAATTTCAATATTATCAATGGGAAATGGCGACATCGAGAAGCGACAGAAAATAGAATTCTGTGGTAACAGAGCTTTATTTTTTATCCAGACTATTTTCACTTATCCAAGCCATATTGCAAGCCATGTGAATATAATCTCAGCCATGTAGCTGACCCCACAAGTTATCCATGTCACTTAAGTGAGCTGAAAGAAGAAAAAGTTCAAAACGACATGTCAAATACCAGCAAAAAAAAATATCACGCACAACACACCTACTTCAAAACGGCAGAAAATTCTCACAAACTGCAAATCATTTTTCACTCATTCTCATCTATAAATAGAATTCATCCCTCACTCTATTCCTCAAGCTTTTCAAGCCAAAAAATCTCTGCTGATTTTCTTCCTCAATTCCTCACCACCAGAAAAAACCTTCGTTCATTCTCTTCTCATATTTCATTCCACCAAATTAACTTCAAATCAACCTCAAACACAGATCAATTTCGAACCAGAATTCGTTCAGAAGAAGAAGAGAAGCAAGAAGAAGCTTGGATTGATTTCTTACCTGAGTTTGAAGGTAGATTGAGCTTCACCGTCATTTTCGATCCGTTATCTTTTGTTGTGATTCTCTGAATTGTTGGTACCATTGTGAAGAGCTTTTGATTTCGATCTGTTCGGTGTAATTTTCGCATCCCGTCGCTTTGATCTAAGCAAGCTTTGAGCTCGAGAAAAAAATGGTGCGAAGAAGTTACCGCGAAGAAGAAAGGAGAAGATGAAGTTTCTGTTTCTCTTTCTCCTTTTAATTTGTTTTTTCATTTATTTATTCTTTTTTTATCTTTTCTTTTTTTTATATTGTTATTAGTTTATTTTTATAAACTAATAATAATATTCTTGAAAAAAAGAAAGCATTAAAAAATTATTTGAAAATATTTTGATTAATTGTTGGTGGTTTTGGATCTTGAATTTTGATAAGATTTCATCAATATCAATGGACTTTGGGTGTTGATTTTTATCCACCAAGAGAGGTGATTGATATTGATGATAATTTAATCGATTTAAGATTCAAATTGTGATTTCTTTTCATTCTTATTTTCTTTCTTCTTTTTTTTTATTTTTATTTTTGATCGATGAAATCTATGGATCATAGATAATTGATTATCAAAGTTGTTTAATCTTCATTATTTCAAATCTATGGACGAATAATCATTGAGATAATTCTCCTTACTTTGGAATAGTGATAGATTACCTTTGATTAATTAATTAAAAATCTTGATTATGATGAGATCACTACCTCTTTTCTTTTTGTGTGGCATGTTTTAGGAGATTGATTTATATATCATTTCTCTAACATGTATTAACACAAACATTTTATTGACCGGCCTCAGATAGTCGTGGTTTCTACATAAACCCGATTACGATTGCTTAACATAGCGCTAAATTGTCCCTTAATCGGAAAATGATCATTCGTGGCTCAAACTTACGTTTAAAAGTCCAAGTATGTTTAGTTGCTTGTCTTAACTCCAATACCTATGAAAATCATTGTTAGGAGGCTTTGATTCTATCAATCCTCTAATGAATTTTCATTAATCTTGGTCTAAGTGCAAGAATTAATCATCATTGATCATATGTTCTAACCACTAACCACTAATTCACTAACAATATCCTTGTTTAATTTTGTTTATATTCTCTTCTTACTCCTTATTTTTTTACTTTTATGCTTCCATTTTATCATTCCATACCATATCTTTGTTTATGTTTATGTCATTTTTCTTTTGTCCACTTGGACCATACTTTGTTCAAAACACTAATAAAGGATAAAACATCTAAAAAATTTGGTGCTATTAATTTTGTGGTTATGCTCTCGGACCATTCTTAGACCTTGGACTTCATGGACATTTTGGACTTAGGATTAGGACTTTCTTCCCTATGCTTGGAGTATCGTGGATCTTAGCCTTTATTTGGCTCGATCATTGACTTATGCTTTAAATCGGATGGAATTCTTTTGCTTGCTTTGGAGTGTGCTATAAGTCGGTTAGATCTTTCTTATCTCTAGCTCTTATTTTGTTTTTTTAGGATAGTCACTTCATCTCCTCCCCTTCTTAAATTTTCAAAACTTTCTCCCTCTTTCAAAACCTTCTTGGTTTCAAACTTCCAAACCGCTTTCGCAATAAAACCTTGACTTTTGTCAAGTGATTTTTAAACTTTGTTTTTTTCTTAATAAAAGTCAATCAATGTTAATCATGCTTTGACCAATTTCAAAAGACATAAAAAATACAAAAACTCATCAACTCTTTTTGTGCCTTTTATGCACTTTTTCACTTTAAAACTTTTTTCATAAAGTTTAGACATGATTCATTTCTATAGTTGAGATGTAAATCTCCTATTCCCCATATTATTAAGACTTTGACATTTTCCACGTTGATGTTGAGTGATAGTCTTGTTGATAATCCAAGCAAATCCTCCATCTTTATGTGACGCAGATGTTGTCTTAATACTCGTGGGTGGATAGTCGCAGTTTTCTCCTTGAAATGACGACTTGTTTGAACATCTAAAATCAATCAAAACCAACAAAATTTTGTCATTTATACCACGAACTACGGGGTTTTGATTCCATATTGCACTTTATGGGTACGTAGGCATGAGACGATAAGTCTCTCCAAACACAAAAATATAAAAAAATAATTCTCTTCTCATCTCCCCAATCTCTTTTCAAACAAACCATTTTCAAACCAAAAAGCGTAAATATTTCAAAAGGGCTCCTATAGAGTACTATAGACGTTTTGGGTGCTAACACCTTCCCATTGCGTAACCAACCCCCTTACCCTGATCTCTGTCTCGTGTTCTTATTTTAGAACTCTTTGGTTTTGTTCGCTCTTTTTCCTTTCCTTTATTTGGATAAAATAAAAGTGCGGTGGCGACTCTTGTTTTCTTTGAGTTAAGTTAGTCAATAACTTATACTCACGATTTTTACCGCTACACCACTGTATGTGAAAAAGCCATTTCTCAGCAAAAAGTGACCCCCAGTCCAATACTTGGGAAAAAGGTCAGTACATTGACCCTTTACTCCAGTGCCAATATCTCTGAAAGAGGTTTGAAATTGTGAATGATCGACTTGAAGAAGAGTAATCCTTTATCCCTAGCCAGAGACGCCAGGTCAAAAAGAAATTTGAAAAGGTGAAGAAAAAGGAACACACAAGGTCTTCCCTTCACTTGCTCACATAAATACTGGTAGAATCTCATATATGCCCAACATGAGGGGTGAAGTTGCGAGGGAGCCATAATCAGATGGTTCAATACATCTACCTTAAAATTAGGCGAAGTTGCGAGGAAGCTGTCTAAACTAACCTATTATGACGGAAAGGGAGATCCTGATGAATATGTACAACTTCTAGACAAATTGTTGAGTTACTTCAACACTGATGATGCCACAAATACAATTTATTTATGCCAACCTTGGTCGAATCATCTCAATGATGGTTCAACAATGCTACTTTTGGGTGTCATTTATTCATTTTCATCCAATGCCACTATTGGATATTGTGATTCCGTTTCGTCCAATGCCATCCATGAATGTTGTTTCTCATTTTCATCCATTACTATCCTTGGGTGTCATGTTGCTCACTATCATCCAATGCTATTCTTGGATGTCTTGCTTCCACATCCAATGCCATTCTTGGGCGTTGTCTTTCTTTTGTATCCAATGCCATTCTTGGATGTTGTAATCCCTTTACATCCAGTGTCATTCCTGGATATTGTGTTTCCTTTCATCCAATGCCATTCTTGGATGTCACTGATGTTTGTCTCCTAAAGATGAATCTTTCCTCTATCCAATTCTATTCTTGGATATCTTTATCAT
Source organism: Lathyrus sativus (assembly GCA_963859935.3). Taxonomy (NCBI): domain Eukaryota; kingdom Viridiplantae; phylum Streptophyta; class Magnoliopsida; order Fabales; family Fabaceae; genus Lathyrus; species Lathyrus sativus. Next base: position 25,956,770 of record OZ012740.1, on the reverse strand, counting down.
TCTTGGCCAATGGCATTCTTAGATGTTCTTACTACCTTTTCCAGGGCTTATCCCTCTCTCCTCAAGTATTGATGGATATTCTTTGTCACCTTAACAAATTTCCATAATATCTTGTATTCCTCAGTTGTATCTCTTTGAGATCCATTGCTTATGTCCCAGAAGTTCTAGACCTTTTCCCTAATGGAATCCTGCCTTGATAGTCTGTGGCATCATTCCCCATAGAATTCAGAGTCTTTCATTGCATATCATACCATTTCATCTGCATTCGGTCAAAATTCTAGGTATTCTAGTATTTAATCCTATTCTACCTTGAATGTTTGAAAGTCATTGCCATTCATACCTTCAGGTTCAAGAAGATTAAACAGGGGCATCTGTCATACCCCAAATTTTGACAATACATTTTAATATTTTCATTCATCTAATTATATTTTCACTTTACATCATCTACATAGCATATCATGTCTTTCATCATGCATAAGGCCTAATTTATCGGCCAAAATAAATTTGGTGGATTTATAGACGATTCGGTCAAACTAAAGGTCAACTGTACGTAAAATTAGTGGATGGAAAACTTTAAAATCGAGCTTGCAGACATCAGTTATATTAATCTACGTTTTGCGTAGTTTAACTTAGTGTGCCCGTTTTAATTTTTTGACTGCTTTTCGGTCGTATTTTGATCAGTTTGAACCTTTTAACCGGGTAAAATTTATTTCAAAATTTGACCAAACATTGTATTTTTCCAATACATGTATTTCACGCTGATCATATTGGTGCATTCATTTGATTTTTTCGAGCACTTTGGCACCCGACTTTTTTATCCGTGTTTAGTCATCTTATTTTCATAATCATTTAACTCAATTTAAAACTAATTAGGTTTTAATTAATATTAGTTTAATTTATATTTAATTTTTATGATATTTAAATTTTGTTATTTTATTTCATTTTGGGAAACACTTGCTTGCTAAGTTTGAAAAAGTGAACTTTTTTCTTTTTTCATTTGGTGACCTAGTTCCATTGACTCCAAAAGGACTCAGGCGATCCAACCTACACCACAACGCTCCAAAAATTATGACCAAGTCAACGATACAAGCCTCTACACAATCTGTAATGAAAAGGATTTCTTAAGACAATACAAGACAAAGATAAACTTGTTGAATAAGATTGGAATTGTTTTTAAGAGGGAACAACTTAGACACAAAGAGAGGAGAGAGTGCCCCATCTTGTTGCATACTCATACTTCACCATCATAGACACCATATGCACCATGTGAAACATGGCTCATCTTCCACCTCCTACAACTAGTCACAACGCATACAACCACAAGAAAAAAACATTTCTCTATCACTTTTTAAACATCATAAAACCTCACCCACATCATTTTCAAAAAAATTACACAAAAGCTCTACAAACACACAAAATTCTCCACCATTAAACATCAACACTACCCCCAACCAAAAGCACACCAACAAACTAATGGAATAAGCAAAAATCGACCCATGTGTCGCAACTGTGAAAAATACCTGGTAAAAAAAATAGAAGAGTCACCACCGAACGTTATTTATCTCGACAAAGGGAAAGGAGACGATTGAAGAAAACCTCAAAGAATGGAAAAGACATGGTTATCGCAACCAAATCTTGGGTCCGGGAGTCGATTACGTGAGAGGAAGGTATTAGCACCCCCTCGCGTCCGTTGTATTCAACGAGATCCACACTTGTTGTCTAATTAAAGGGTGTGTCATCTAAAGCCTACTACTAAACAAAAACGAGAACGAAGAAAAAGAAAAAAGGAGAATCGATAGGATATCATCGTCCTATGCCTACGTATTCCCTCGTGCAATGGGAAAGTTAGAGCCAACGTAGTTCGGAAAACTACGGGTGAAGGGGGAAGGTTACTCACCAAGGCATCGTCCTCTCATGCCTACGTATCCTCATCTGGTATAAGAAATCATAGCGTCCATAGTTCGTGGTTACAACCATGAAAGAAAGGTGGGAAGAGTGCTCGCCAAGACCACACTGTCTTATGCCTATGTATTCTCAATGGGAATGAGAAAACAGAGTAGCCGTAGTTCAGCTTACAGATGGAAAAAGGTCTCGATCGCACTGGGGCGAGCGTAAAGGGAAGTTAGTTATTAGTGTGCTCTCCAAGGATAGGGATCCTCGTGCCTACGTATACTCATTAGGTAATGAGGAACCAGAGAATCGGTAGTTCACAGGACTACGGGAAAATGGGATCTTGATTGCGCGGGGGCGAAAGAAAGGATCCTGGATGTGAAACGCTCCTGAAGAAGTGAATTGGCTTTGTTTATGTTTCGTATTACACTAAAGTCTATAACATAGGAGCGAATGCGTTGCAAGATCGCCCCTAGACGGAACGTATGCTAAACACTCTAGAAAAGTAAAGAGAGACTCCTCACTCATCATTTCCCATGTACTTAAGGCTCGTAGCGCACAATACTCATCGTATTTATTAAGTGTTTTGAAATTGATTCGAGGGAGAGAAGAGAAAGACACACAGAAGGTCTAGGGGAAACTGAATCCTAAATATTATCATACAAAATGGCCCTAAGGTCAGGATTAGGAGGGAAGTCTACCTAATGTTGTCATGCTTGGATTAAGAGCCTAATGTCTATCCTACTCCAAGCTTAATCAGAAATTAAGTTGGACTAGGAATCCTTAAGGGAACATTGAATACGAAACACAGGTAAACACGAGACAACTCAATCACAAAGAGAAATCGAATATGAAACCAGGAAGTACGCGCAACACTCATGACAAAGTATTGAGCCCAAGGCATGCATCAAGAATTTAACCAGGAACTAATCAGAATAGGCATCAGAACCATGGTGACAAAACCAGAAAGAGATTCATAAGAAATATTTACAAGTGCCATTAAGGGTTAATCACAATCAAAATCTAATCACAATTAACGTCACAATTAAAATCCAATCTAAGATTAAAATGCAAGTTAATCTACAATTAAAATCAATATTAATATTAAAGGCTAATCTACTAAAAGTTAATTAACAACTAACTAATGCTAAAAGACATAAAGTCAATTTAAAACTAACTCCTAATAAAATATAAAATCTAAATTTAATGTAAAGATTAGCATTAATCTAAATCGAAGATAAATTCTAATTCTAAAAAAAAACCTAATTAGTTAATAAAACAAGATTATTAACATAACAAGGTGCATCAGGAAATATGATGGTAAGAAACAAGAAGGCAGACGCATGGGCCAAAGCGTCAAGCCTAATGACCTTTCGTCTAGGGGATGTAGTGAGCATGCTTGGTGGTGCAAGTATGAAAAACCATATGGGCCATTTGGCCCGATTCACAATAGCAATACAAAAAACCTAATATACTTCAGAATTCACCTCATCTTCTCCTTCATTCCAAATACCTCACTCTCCTTCCTCACAAACTTCCTCGTCGTCCCTTTCTTCTTCATCATCTGACCTCCACACCTCCACGCCGTCCATCTTCCAATTACCTCAATCTAAGCTCCATTTGCTCATCCATTTCTCCCAGTCTCACAAACAACCACCACAACAACCTCCTTGGTCCGCTTCGCAAATTCCTCCACCACACTCTCCTCCGACCTTGGCTTCATCTCTTGCGTCCAAGCCCTCCTCCGGAAACTAGCGACCTCCACCACACCGTGGCTCATTGTCGGTGATGGCGGAGTGTGAACCTCCATCACCTCAACATTTCAACGCGAGAAAAAAGTTCCAAAACTCACTGCTCAACTCGAATCAAAGCTTAAAACATACAATAAGTAACCCACACAATCAATATTTACGTGATGATGATGAAGGAAGAAATGCTTACGAATCGGACTTGCTCCGATGGCGTCTTCGACGACAGAAAAACAACAACGGAAAACCAGAAAATATCCTCAGGTTCGAATTCTAAATCTTCTTTCTTCTTCTTTCTTCACAAAAAATGGATGCTCTGACGTTGTTGTTGTCGTTGCGTTCTGCGTTGCTATGAACCGAGCTTCTGAATCGTGATACTGAAGTTGCAGGTTGATGTTACTGTTATTGAATTCTTCTTCTTCTTTTTTGTGTGTTGAATTCTTGTTGTATAATTGATGAGGATATGAAGATGAAGAAGCTGGTGATTCGTATTGGCAGAAATTGAAGAATGAAGATGATACTCAGCAAACGAAGAATGGAAAAATGAAGTTGGTTTCTGTAGGAAAATAAGGAGGCTCGAAGATGGATTCGAAGGAGATGGCCCCAAAATGAAGACGTGCACTTCTGACTTTTAAAGTGTGACTCAAGGGTAGAATGGTATTTCAAGTGTGATTATGTTAGGATGGTTATGCAAAAAGTCACGAGTTTGTACGTGAAATCTGTTATAACTTTTTCTTCTGCAATTCTGTTAGGGACTCTTGTAATGGACTTGTGAAATTCTGTTATGGATTTTTCTTTGTAATTTTGTTTTGTCATGAATTCTCATTTTTGGTTGCTATGACTTTCTTTGGGCTGCTATTTTCTTCTTTCACTGCTAAGGACTTTTGTTTATTTTTTAATATATTTTTTGAATATAACTGAATTTTCTTTATAACATGACATGGAGGAATAACTAACATCTGGACAACACAGACAATGCTTCTTGCACAAAATTGGTAGCAATAGAATATTGGTGAATATGTATGTAAGTGCTCTTGATTGGTTGCATTTTATGGCAAAACACTAGAGCATGTATGTATGTCATAACTGATGTTAGTGCATACATAATATGGACAGTGCAGGGTGAGTTGACTTAGCTAAAAGCAAGTTAAGCTGGATGTTATACCCAATGTTATGACTTGGGTCGTATGACATCAAGCGCAGGTTTGTTTTTCTGGTAGCTATAAACCAGGAAACAAAATAGAAGCTCAAGCTGGATATCAAGAGACTTTCTAGAAGCCCTAGGCGAACTAAAAGATCCCTGAATTAAGTGGTAAGCGTGCAGATCATTAAAAATATGTTTGTTATGAATAAAACCTAATTTATGCACCAAGGCCCAAAAGGACTGACATCTGCTATAAATATCAGAAGATGCAATCCTGAATAGCAGCTCTTGACAGAAGAATAGAGAGTGCAAAATAGAGAGTCCTTGTAAGTGAAGAAGGCTAGTCTTCACGTGTGAATTCTATTTAGGAATACTTGTACTCCAAGCAATTGTCTGTTGGATGATTTGCATTGGATAGGTAGATTCTAGGTTGTGTCTCACTCAAAGCCGTGAAGTAAGAGTGTGTGTGTGTACCTTGATCAAAGCTGTGAAGCAAGATCAAGGTGTGTTTGGAGTGTATCTCCTCAACTGGTTTGTAATTGGGATTTATATATCACTGTGGTATGATTGAGGGGGAGTGAGTGGGTATACTCAGGTCTAGAGTGTCTCTAGGCTGAATTGTCATTGGGTAGGTCTTAAGTGAGGAGTGCAAACTGTGTTGTTTGACTCTGAATTAATTATGCTAATAGTGAAGTTCCTCCCTGGCTTGATAGCCCCTAGATGTAGGTGTTGTTGACACTGAACTGGGTAAACAATTGTTGTGTATTTACTGTTTTTATTATTACTGATTATTAGCTGTTAAACAGCAGATGTCACAGTGGATGTTATAACTCTGGTAATAACATCCATCGTGTGCTTGCCAGAATTTTCAATTGGCATCAGAGCAGGCACCCTGCCTGTTTAAATCTGGGTGAGATCTAGGGAAAACAAATTATGGTAATATGGATAAAGATATATGTTTCACTAATAGACCTCCAATTCTGGATAGATCTAATTATGATTATTGGAAGCCTAGGATGATTGCATTCCTAAAATCCTTAGAACAACAAGGCTTGGAGAGCTGCAAACTCTGGCTGGAAACATCCTGTGAAGACTGACAAGGATGGAATAGATGTGTTGATTCCTGAAGAGGAGTGGAACAAAGAGCAAGAGGCCTTAGCTCTTGGGAACACTAAAGCATTGAATGATCTCTTTAATGGTATAGATAAAAACATCCTTAGACTGGTACACCACTGTGAACTAGCAAAAGATGTTTGGGACACTCTCAAAACTATTCATGAAGGAACTTCCAAGGTCAAAGTGTCAAGACTTCAAATGCTGACCACCAAATTTGAAGGTCTGAGAATGAAGGAAGATGAGACCATTCATGAGTTTTACATGAATGTTCTTGAACTTGCAAACACCTCAGGAGCTCTAGGAGAAAAGATGACTGAAGAGAAGCTTGTAAGAAAGATTCTAAGGTCACTACCTAAAAGGTTTGCTATGAAAGTAACAACCATTGAAGAAGCCCAAGACATATGCCACATGAAAGTGGATGAACTCGTTGGTTCCCTTCAAACCTTTGAAATGGGAATGAGTGATCAGGATGTGGAGAAAAAGAACAAAAGTATAGCTCTTGTCTCAAACACTGCTGATTCAGATGGTGAAAAAGAGGAGAATCTGTCTGAAGCAATTGCCTTGCTTGGAAGACAGTTCAACAAACTGGTCAAAAGGATAGATGCTAGGTCTAAACCTTATACCAAAAGCATGCCTTCTGATAAAGAGAAATCTGAAGATAAAGTCAGCCAAAACAGAGGAGTACAGTGCCATGAGTGTGAGGGATATGGACATATTAGAAAGGAGTGCCCCACATATCTCAAAAAGAAGGGAAAAGGCTTAACAATCACTTGGTCTGATGAAGATTCTGACAGTGGATCAGAAGAGGAATCAACTAAACATGTCACTGCTCTTAAAAGTGTGTGCATCTCTGATGATGATTCAAGTGATGAGAAGTTGTCCTTTGAGGAGCTTGCAGCCTCATACAAAAAACTTCACATCAGAAGTACATAACTGGTTCAGCAACAACAAAAGAAAATCATCAAGGAGTTATAAGCTGAAAAGAGAGAGCATCTAGCCACAATAAACACACTCAGAAGTGAAGTGAATGAGTTGAAAAGTAAAAAGGATCAAATGGAAAAATCCATAAGGATGCTCAATTCTGGGACTGACACCCTAGAGGAAATCCTTCAGAGTGGACAAACCTCAAGAGATAGGTCTGGACTAGGATTTATTGATAAACAAAATCCTGTGCTAAAACTCAAGAGATTACAACCTGAGGTCCAGAAGCCAAAGAGGATGTCACGACCAATGTCACAACATCCAACTAACAGAAACTGGAATCAAGTCAAAAGTAGATTCCAAAGGTATAGATGTTACCACTGTGGAAAACTTGGTCATATCAAATCTGTGTGTTTCTGGCTGCATGGATTTCCTAGTCATCCTCATCAAGAACAAAGATTTCATATCAAAAGGCAGAATCAAGCAAGAACTAAGAAGGGTGCTCCTAACAGGCAAAGACATTGGGTTACCAAGAAATATGGCCTTAGCAGCTCACACTGTTCTAAGGATGCCAACCCAAGAGGATTGGTACTTTGACAGTGGCTGTTCCAGACATATAACTAGACTTGAGGATCTCTTGACAAAACTCAACCCTCATACATCCAGTCATGTAACCTTTGGTGATGGAGCTAGAGAAAAAATTACAAGTGTTGGACAACTTGACAGTCTTAAAGCCCCAAAATTGAAGGATGTCTTGCTGGTTAAAGGGATGACTGTTAACCTAATAAGCATAAGTCAGTTATATGATCAAGGTTTAAAAGTCCACTTTTCAAAGGATAAGTGTGTGGTTGTCAATGAAGAAGGTGAGGAAGAAATGAGGGGATCCAGAGCAATGAATAATTGCTACCCGTGGGAGCCCAGAAGTATCCTCAATAACCTGGATAAAAAGGAAACTAAGGACAAGTTATGGCTGGTGAAAGACAAACAAAATAGAAGGTCCAACACATCAGCAAGAAGATCTTCAAAGTATGCTTCAGAGAGAAGGACATGATGTAAGAAAAGTCATGTAGGGAAGCAAGCCAAGAAGGGATACCCAAATATTAGTTATCAGGGAAAGCTAGATAGGCTATACTGGAACCTGATGGAGTCCATGGATGCTACCTTGCCTAAAGGAAGCAATGTTACTTCGGATGTCATGACCTTGTTCTGTGACATCCAGCGCACCATTCAACCAAGTCCTGGTGAGTTCAAGGGAGGCATGCTCAGGGGTCACTCGTGTAAATGGCAAGGGATGTGTGCAACACCTGATGAGTATGCACTAAATAGGGCTGAAATTGGTGCAAGAAGTGTCAAAGACCATAAAAATGATCTACAAAAATTGAGGCCCTTGAGTAATGGTGAGTTATAGCAATTAATGGGAATATGGAATTATAATTTAAAATTCAATCATTTACTGATTGGTCAAAACATTAAGTTCCCTCCTGATTTGCCATATCTTCCATTGAGCCACTACACATCAAACTCCTACACCACTTGGTTCATGATCCAACTATTCATCTTCCCTACAGCCTCCAATGAAAGAAAACTCCTCCGTTCTTAATCAACGTCTCCAACGATGTCACAACAATCAAAATCATCCCCATCCAAATTCATGTCTAGCAAAGCCGATGAGTCAAACCCTAACGAGGTTCTAGAAGTAGCTCCATTGCGCATGGTGACACCGGAAGGTTTATTAATGAATAAACCTAGCAAACCCCATGCAAGAAGGCCAAATGACCGTGTCACAGGTCAAGCTCCTTCTTTTACTGCATCTGATGATCTCAACAACGCAGAAGTTAGACGAACCCATCTTGCCATTGCGAAAATAGTCGCCAATATACTCAACATACCCATGTCTTCTAGCTTGAAGGGGTCTGATCCTAAACTACATGATCAAGCAAATGTCTCACCAAATGTTGCAACATTGAAGAACCCTGCACCAAAAGGGAGGAACAAGGGTGAAGAGGCTAGACAAATGGGTGAAAGCATGTAAGGAACCACAGATACTGAAGTGGTAGACCTAGACAACTATTCTGACAATGATGTCATAGCCAAACTCAATCCAGGCATAGCCAAAAGGCTGATGACACGAAAAGGGAAAAAGGTAGCTGATCAAATTTCCCCCAAGAAGAAAGATGGTGAGAAGAGTACTAAGTAAGAAACTTCCACAAAGAAGGCTGGAACAAAGAGGGCTCAAGTTGGACCCCCTAAAGGATGGACCAAAGTTGTCACAAAGAAGAAGAGGGCTGAATCAAGTTCAGAATCAGAAACAGACTCTGATGTTGCTGTTGATGTCACTGACATCCAAGCCAAGAAAAAGCCTTCCACAAGCAAACTGGCTGAAAGTATTTCTGAAGTACCAATTGATAACATTTCATTTCACTATCCATCAAGTGTTATCAGATGGAAATACATGTATCACAAGGGGTTGGACCTAGAAAGAGAGCTTGCTCAGAATGCTCTTGAAAACAAAGAAATTATGGCCCTCATCAGAGATGTTGGCTTGGTGAAAACCGTGACTCAGTTCTCCCAATGCTATGAAACGTTGGTGAAAGAATTTATAGTTAATCTATCAGGTGCATGTGCTGATAGTAAATCCAGTGAGTTTGGAAAAGTATTTGTAAGAGGTGAGTGTGTCAACTTTACAGCAACTATCATCAACAAGTACTTGGGGAGACCTAATGAAGGCCTGACTGAACTAAGAGTCTCAAACCATCAAGTATGTCAGGAAATAACTGCTAAACAGGTCAAGAAGTGGCCTTTCAAAGGGAAGCTTGTAGCAAGCAAACTAAGTGTTAAATATGCTATATTTCACAAAATTGGTGCTGCAAATTGGGTGCCCACCAATCATAAGACAACAGTGGCAACCATTCTTGGAAGGTTCATCTATGCTGTGGGAACTAAGGCTAAGCTCAATTATGGAACATACATTTAAGAACAAACCATGAAGCATGCTGGTAGCTACAGTATTAAGGGCCCTATTGCTTTTCCCTCTCTCATCTGTGGAATCATCTGTGATCAACATCCCAACATCCTAAAGAAGAATGATGTTGCAACAAAGAGAGAAACCGCATTGTCATTTCATCATAAGCTGTTTCAGGGGACTCATGTTCCTGATATTGTTATGACATCAGCTGAGACATCAAAGGGATCATCAAAATCAAGAAAAGCTGAAGTAATTTCAATGTTGAAGGAAACCTGCAAGGAACTGGATACTAGAAAAAAAATCTTGAAGAATTAATCAGAACCCTTGAGCAAGATGAGGGGTATGAATTCACTGATGAAGAGAGAGATGATAATGGTTCAGGTGATAATGACCAGGAAGTAGCTGATGATAGTTCTGAGAAAGCCAGTGGTAAAGATGAGGAAACAGGTAAGGACAGGTCTGAGGAAACCAGTACAGAAGACACTTCAGAGGAGAGGTCCAACTCTGCTGAAGAGGAGGAAAAGTAATTGTTGGTGATGCCTGGTTCAGGCTGCTGTTCTGCTAAGCTGATGAGGCTATGTGCTGCTGGTCTGTTGTTGCCTTAAGATCTTTTGTAAAGACTTGTATGAATTTATATTTGTGATGCTCCTTATGAGCAGTATGTTATGTTACAATGTATAATCTATACTAAGTTTTAGTTGGATTTTAATTTGTGGCTAAAAAGGGGGAGAGAAAGAAAGATAGCAACAACAGGTACATCATATGAAATAAAAGAACAGGTGGAAGAACAACTGATAAGAGCTGGCAGAACAATGTTTGTTTGGGCATATATGCCATTGTGCATACAATATTAGACTTGCATATTTGCAGGTATAACTATAGATGATGCTGAAGATGCATGTGTGGTAACAGATGCTAGTGTTGTCAGTAATAAACTGATGCTATGGGTGTAGATTTCTAGCTTGTGCTTGTGTGAGAATGCCTGTTAGTACTAGGAATTTCCTAGTTTATGCTGAAGTTGCTATACTGTGTATCTGCAAGTTGTGAGCAGAATAAGAGTGTTGTGTAACTCTTCAGGGGGAGTAGCACAGGTGTGTGTACTTCAGGATGTTATCCTAAAGGTCATAACATCCAGAGCAGACTGGATGAATATGAGTGACTGTTGTGTGCAGGTTGTGTGACCAACTAATCTGATCAGTTGAGAGGGAGGACACCAAAGTGTTACTCAAATAGGTGTGACATCTGTAGTAGTATTCTACGGATAGTTAACAAAGTGAGCTATAACAGTGAGAGCTAACAGTGAGGATTCAGAGAGGCTTGAGCTAGTAGCTATCATGTAGAACAGGGCATATGATAAGTCTTCTGTTGTGTGTAAATCTCTAGTATAAGAACATAGTGTTTTAGCCAAAAATTTGTCAAAGGGGGAGTTTGTATGTGCTATTGATTGGCTGCATTTTGTGGCAAAACACTAGAGCATGTATGTATATCATAACTGATGTTAGTGCATACATAATATGGACAGTGCAGAGTGAGTTGACTTAGCTAAAAGCAAGTTAAGCTGGATGTCATACCCAATGTTATGACTTGGGTCGTATGACATCAAGCGCAGGTTTGTTTTTTGGTAGCTATAAACCAGGAAATAGAATAGGAGCTCAAGCTGGATATCGAGAGACTTTCTAGAAGCCCTAAGAGAACTCATTGGAAATAGGTTTGTTATGAATAAAACCTAATTTATGCACCAAGGCCAAAAGGACTGACAGCTGCTATAAATATCAGAAGATGCAATCCTGAATAGCAGCTCTTGACAGAAGAATAGAGAATGCAAATTAGAGAGTCCTTGTAAGTGAAGAAGGTTAGTCTTCACATGTGAATTCTGTTTAGGAATACTTGTACTTCAAGCAATTGTCTGTTGGATGATTTGCATTGGATAGGGAGATTCTAGGTTGTATCTCACTCAAAGCTGTGAAGCAAGAGTGTGTGTGTACCTTGATCAAAGCTGTGAAGCAAGATCAAGGTGTGTTTGGAGTGTATCTCCTCAACTGGTTTGTAATTGTGATTTATATATCACTGTGGTGTGATTGAGGGGGAGTGAGTGAGTATACTCAGGTCTAGAGTGTCTCTAGGTTGAATTGTCATTGGGTAGGTCTTAAGTGAGGAGTGCAAACTGTGTTGTTTGACTCTGAATTAATTCTGCTAATAGTGAAGTTCCTCCCTGGATTGGTAGCCCCCCAGATGTAGGTGTTGTTGATACTGAACTGGGTAAACAATTGTTGTGTATTTACTACTTTTATTATTACTGATTATTAGCTGCTAAGTAGCAGATGTCACAGTGGATGTTATAACTCTGGTAATAACATCCATCGTGTGCTTGTCAGAATTTTCAATGTAGTTTACAAGTTTATTTGTGTTTTATCAAAATGAATTTCCCTCAAGCAATCAACAAAATTATTAACAAAACCAGTACACTTCAAAGGGTCTTCGATATGCTCCACTAAGCAAATTTCTCAGCCATACAACGTTCAGGCTTTAGGTCTGGAAGGTGTAAATGGGTTTATTTGAATTTAAGAATAATTTAGTTTAGAATATGGATTTTTATGGATTTGAAAATGATTACAGAAATGGACGTGGGCTAAAAAGTTGGATTAAGAAATGGATTTATGAATGGAGTGGGTTAAAATATAGTTTTGAATATGGATTGGAAGAGTTGGTTTTGAAAGTGGTTTATGGATATTGGCATTTGGTAATTTTGGATGGTGAGAAAATGGACATCCAAATGTATGAACTCAATCTAGTAATGGGTATGGATTGGACAATTGGACGTCTGAACTTGAATTTGAATGATGATGAACTTGAACTGAGAAGGAGTCAAACCCTAATTCACACCAATGAATCCTGACCCAATGCTTCTGATGATTCCTATGACTGGGGAAACCTTGGAGCTTGTTGAACCTTTGAATAAGTAGATATCCATGATTATATGAATTCAACGCTTGCTTCAACTTGACCGAAGTAGGAACCAACTGAATCACATCTGAAAAGGGCTAACACAAGTAACAAGAAAAAATCCCTTAATCCCATGTCTTATGAGCTCAATGCAATGTATGATTATGAGTTATGATCTAATGGATATGTAGATGAATGCAAAACAAAAGCCAGTAAAGGTTAGAAAAATGCGAGGGCAAATTTTGGGGTGCAACACCCTGCGACATTCAAACGAAACCAAAAATTAGAGAATAGGAGAAGTGCAGAGAGATTAGTGAGACAAGATCAAGAGGGTAACAATATGCAATTGAGAGCCAGCGAGAGAAAGAAACGGTTTTGGAAGAGAGAATAACGTTGGAAAAGTAATAACGATGGAAAAGTGAGAAGTGATGGGATTTTGGAACTTTTTTTTTCATTATGATCAAGGTTCGTTCAAGAAAAAAAGAAGGCAGGTGGTGGCTTATTCGAGTTTAGGTTTTTTTTAGGATACAATACTGAACTGGGTTTTAGAAAGATCCAACCCGACCCGACCAGCTTGTCTGCCCAACATGTCTAGATGGGCCTCACTCTTTGATTTTACTAGCATCCCCCCTTTTAGCCCATGATCCATGATCCATGTTTTGTTTTTGCTTATTTTCATTTCTTTTCATTTTCATTTTTTTTATTAATAATTTCTTCCACTTCTCTATTTATTTATTTTTATTTGTTAATGCAAGTGTTATATTATTTTTTCTTATTGTCTTAACAAAATCAAACAAAATACTTTAATTAATTTTTTATTGATAAATAATTGATAAAATAATAGTAATAATAACAAGAGAAAAGAATTCTCTTCAAACATTTATTTCCTAACTATAAATAATTCAAACTCATCATGGCTCGGTTTGTTGGATTTTTTGCTTGCGCTTCTCGTGTGATACTCTTGTGTGAGGACTATTATTTTTTTTTCAAATAAGATATGAAATAGGTACATGATTAATCTTTCAAAATAGATTTCGAATACTTAGTATCAAACTACTTTCAAACTCTTTTCAAAATCAAATCAAACCTTGATCAAGCATCAAGTGAGTTTTAAAATTGAATATTAAAATCTTTTCAAAAACGAAAGAAGAGGAGTGTTGGAATCTCACATTCTAGCAGAACCCTCGAATGATCAGTCCTGAGCCTCGTGCATTGGTATAATCATACATTAATTATTTCATTTCTCAAAACACTTAATATCTGTAGCACCCTAATTTTTGACCTTAAGATCCCACCTCCTTGTGCATTTTCTTGCATATCATCTAAGTCAATCATTTATGCATAACTAACCGTTTTAACCAGTTTGTTTGTTTTGTTGTACAAAGTTAGGTTTGCTGCTGAAGAAGGTTTAAATGGTATGAAACTTTATATATGCTCCTAGTCCCTAGTGGCTCAGAAACCTCCCAAGGAAGACTAAGGTTTCCTACCTAGTCGGTTGCAAAGAAAGTTGTTTGAGAACGAGATGTAGTCTTGTGATCTATCAAGAAGAATGAGATTGACATGTGGTTTAAACTGAGGGGATCTTGTTTATAGTACGTGCTTATGAACCAATTCAAAGAAGATGTTAAAGTACAAACTCAATGTTTACATGTATATTCAAGCTCTTCAAACTCGGAAGGTCAAGTTACAAGGGCCTTTCAAGTGGTCTATCTTTGTTCAAAATACAAGCACTGAGTTCCATATCACTGGTGTATGTATGTTGTTAAAGTTAAAAACTTATGCCACAATTAATTCATCGTGCTTACGAAATGTAAATTCAAAGTTAAGCCTTGGTTCAGTTTGAAATATCCGCGAAGATATGACAAGGATTGATTCAAGTTTTTTATTGTGACGAATTCACCATGTTGGGTGTTCAAAATTAAGATTGAAATTGGTGAGCTAATGACATTTTCAAGCATATTAAAAGAGTTGACAATCCATCTTTTTCTTTCAAAAGTGAAATTCGTTGTTATACATCATGCTTCACTCTAAGGTATTACCATGGCAAGATTCATAAATTCAAAATAAATTCTTCAAGTTTCAATTCATTTTTTTCAATAGCGATCCATGGTATTCAAGTTTTGTTCATGACACAAGTTGGTTTCCTCATTTAGGACGAAATTGGATTTCCATTAAGAATAAAAATTTGGTGGAGTGTTCATCTAATTTTGGTACGGAGTTTTATCTTTGTTTTCGATTTGTCATTGTCGCCATGCACTGCAAGCAATGGGCCTATTGATAATAATGTTAAAGTGTTATCACGTCGGAATTTCGAAAGGTTGCTATTGACAAGCGTAACAGACAGAAATTTCTGGAGTACATGAACTATTTTCCGATGGAATTGCCACTTTTCTTTTTCCTAAACTTTGGCTTATCATAAAAGATTCAGTTGTATTTAAAGTACAAATATGTCTTTGACAATTACGAAGCAGTTACAGGAAGAATTCCCTAGACACCAAGATGGTACATGTTTCACAAATATTGTTGAAGATACTCATTCTAAATACATTTGCTTGTTTGTCGAAGGCGTCGGTTACACTTCGCTGGCCAAATCCCACAGCTTCTGATTGCAAGAGCTCACCGACATCAGCAACAAGTCATCCACAGGCACATGAAAAAGAAAAAGAATGTTAGCATATAAATGATTTTGATTCAAGAATAAGCCAACACTCCCATTTTCAAAGCAGTCCCGACAGAAGCAGAAAATTAAATCTGTTATGTTCTTTCCAAATATATCTTAAACAATCAAGCATATCTAAAATTACCTCAGATTTGAAGAGCAAGTTTTTCGCTTTCCAAAACAAATCGGCATGGTGATTTATTTCCAAAACCAGTTCAACTGAGAATGGAAACTAGAAATCAAATCATTCAATTGATATTAAAAACCAAAGATTAAAAAGGAAGCAAATTCGTGTATAAAAAGGAGGGGGTTTTCAAGCGAAAAGGATGGACAAAATAGAAAATTCACAAAACAGAGAGTCTCACAGACCCCAGCATCCACAGATTTGACAAACAGCAAATCCACAGAAATTCATAAAAACAAAAAACCCTAAAGTTAAAGAGATTAGAAAACTTAGCTTTGGTTGTCTCTTCCACCACAAACCGTCACCAGGATCTTTTCCATCTCGCCGCGATTCACCCGTCTCCGTCCAACCAAATCTTCACGCCGTTACCACCATCAAACCTTCACGTCATCATCGCCGATACCCTCACCGGAAACGGCCATCATTCCACCGTTGATTTGTTTTTATTTTGGGTAATGTTTTTATCCCACTATGCCAAATAAGACCTTTAGCAGCGCTTAAAAGCGCTACCTACAGTGGCGCTGCTAAAGGTAAAAGCAATGCTTTTTTATGGAAAAAACACTGCTATAGGCCTCCCTTAGACGTACTTTTAGCAGCGCTTTCCCCCCCTTTAGCAACGCTTTCAGATGCGCTGCCTATTCCCCCCTCCCCCCTTTAGCAGCGCTTTCTATAAATGCTGCCTATTCTCCCCCTTTAATAGCGCTTTTTAAAAGCGTTGCCTATTCTCCCTCCTTCCCCCTCCTATAGCAGCGCTTTTTTGAGCGCTCTCTATGCTCCCCTATAGCAGCGCTTTTTTGTAAAAGCGCTGTCTATTCTTCACGATTTTAATTTTTTTTTTTTAAATAATCACTTTTTATATTTTTTTTCCGATAAACCTACTTATAACAATTACATTCCCTGCTTATAATTCAGGCCTTTAATTCAACACTTTGGCCTTATATATACATTGTAATTCAACACTTTGGCCATAATCATTATAATTCTAACTACACATTAAGACAGATAATAAAGCATTCATATTCTATTATATATACTTACTATTTTTTGTAACTATATAATATTAAAGAATTTATATATACTTACTATTTTTTGTTGTAAGCGTGCATATCCCAAACTCCCTTTTTTGTATGGATACGCGGGTTTTGATGCCCGTTTCCGATTTACGTCACTCACAACCTGAAAAAACAAGTTTAAGCCATATCAGAACTGTTATGGAAGAAGTATATATATTATACATTGTTCATGATAAGTTGTACTTATGCAAAATTCTTTGGTTCTTCATTTGGCAACAAATGTCTCCCATTCTTCATCTGAAATCAGATCAGTGTACTTCTTTAGACGCTCTGATTCGACAAAGTTTCCATCAGAATCTTTAAGAAACTTGTTCGTTAAAAACGCTCTAAATCCTCTCAGTCGTTTTCCGGCCAATTGAAAACAATATTTTCTCCTGCAATCATCAATATTAAAAGATCTCTGCAAACAAATAAACATACATATAACATGTTGGTATAATTAATTTAAAGATGTAACCGTCGACATGATTAAAAAATATCAAATATCAGACTTGTATCTCGCTCCAAATTTTGTCTTTAGCCGGTTGTAACGAAGGAATTCTCCAATTATCGCAAGTAATTGGAATTTGCGAACGAACAAGTGCTCCAATGTAACTTGTCAGCATCACACTATTAGACTCAATTAACTGATCTTTTTCATTCCAATGCAAGTCATACTTTACACCTTTATCTCTCGCATGAATGATTTTTTTCATAATTGTTATTCCTCTTTTAATATCGCCTTTCACGTCTTTTGTTGTTTCGTTTTCATCATGTGAATTTTCCTCGTTGGTGGCCATAATACCTATAATTCAGAAAAACCAAATTATCAAATGAATGACAAATATGTAAATAAGAAATATATACATAAGAGATATATAAATAAGAAAAACATATATATAATTTTATTGCATGATATAAACTTGCAATAATGTAACAACTTCTTATATAGTTGATAATTTCTTTTAATAAGGAACAAAATAAAATACCATAAAATGAGGAACAAAATAAAATACCATAAAAAACGAGAAAATTTAAAGAAAATTATACCTAACATATTTTTTACAAATTAAAATTCTCTTTAATTCTAATAGGGATAGAAACAAAAGTAATTAAAAAATCGTATTGCTAGGTAGTTCAATCCAAAGAAAAATGAAAAACTTCAAAAAACGTACCGTAAAAATGGTGGAAATACGCTACAGAATGACGGACGGAGGCGAAAGGGACGACGCCGAAAACGAATGGACAAACGGCGGCGAAAGGAAATGCAGACGAAATGAAGGGAGGACGGTGACGGACGGCGGCTGTCGAACGAAGGGAATGGGCGTTTTCGGTCATGGTGAATATGGCAAGTTCGCGAGAGCAGAAAGAAGGAAAGAAGAATACGCGACTATTATGTTTCTGGAAAAATTCTGGTGGGTATTTTTAAATTTATTCTCATTAAACCTATATCAGCACTTTGTTAGGGCCTTTAGCAGCGCTTTGAAAAGCGCTCTCTAAGGTATGCCTTAGGCAGGACCTATAGCAGCGCTTTTTTGAAGCGCTTTCTATTATACCCCCTATAGCAGCGCTTCAGTAGAAAGCACTTTCTTAGACCCCCCCCCCCCCCTCCTTTTAGCAGCGCTTTACAAAAGCGCTTTCTTAGGGCATGCATTTAGCAACGCTTTTTATTAAAGCGCTGTCTAAGGTTTGCTATTTTTTTTTCTTTTTTTTTCATGACTCTTTAGCAGTGCTTTTTCATAAAGCGCTGTCTTTTTATGTGCTGCCAAAAGTCATTTCTGGCGTAGTGTCCGTTTGAGTGTTTATGTTGTTTGTTCACAGGTTTCGAAAAAAGGAGAAGAAATTGAAGAAAGAGGCAGAGACGGGTGAGAACAAAGAGAAAGAAGAAGAAGAATAATAACTCGCAAAGAAAAGAGAGGGAAGGGAAGAAAGAAGTCAGAGCGAAGAAGGAAGATGAGAGGAAGAGAGAATAGAAATTGAAAAGGCGGGGGGGGGGGGGGGGGGGGGGGGGCGCCGTCGGAGGGTTTTGTTTGATTTAGGATTTCAGATTCTGAAACCCATTCCCCTTTCATTTGTTTAGTCGGGTCAACCCGGGTCCGGTGGGTTGACCACCACCGGCGCGATTTATTTATTTTTGTAACATGGGTCAGGCCCAATAATATTAACAAAAGCTGGAAAAAAAACTAATAATAAAAATACATAAAACATAAAAATAAAAAATATAATAATTAATAAACATTTAGAATTAAGTTTTTAAATAATTTAACTTTTAATTTTTAAATGACAAAAACCCAAAGAAACATATATAGCAAATAAACAAAAAAAAACATTTTTTATTAACTTAGAATTTAAATAACTTTTTTTCCCTTTAGGATTTATTAATTTTAGATTATTTAAACTAATTTTTAAATTTAAAATAATTTAGAATGTTTTAATTTCTTTTCTAGAATTAATTTTATTAGAAATTTATTTTTATAATTAAATCTCTATTTAATTTTCATTAGCTCAATTTTAACAAAAATAAATAAAAACAATTTTCTCTTTAAGTTTAGAACTTTTTCACCATTTGTTCATCAAATTAACCACCATTTCCTTAATCAATTCATAATGCGAGTCTAACCATCTCGTTTCTATTTGAACTTAACCCCCTAATTATGTTGATTTGCATGTCCACTTTACCGTTATCTACTCTATAATGTTCATATATCGTTCACTTTAAATTTTTATTACTCGATTGCATGTCCAAAGAAAGAACTTGCGCATGGCTTCATAAGTCGTGCGTATTGCATCTCATTTGCATCATATTTTCCTGCTTGATCCTTGAGTCTTCAAGTCAATCAACTTAGGCTTTAGTCCCTACACCTTAAGGAGGACCGTTTTCTCTTTTGTCTTTTCAACTTAGACAAACCAACTTAATACAATTCAATCATTCCATTCTTCCCACAAGAGAATTAGACGTAATTCATCTTGACAGTTGAGATATAATTTTCCTGCGCCATAACACAACTGAGAGATGTAGAATCTTTTCCGCTTGAGAGAGGTATGAGGCATACTCGTCGACATATCCGAGTTTTGAGCCCTTCTCTCAATGTGATGTAAAGACCGTCTCCTATAAGTTGTGGTGGTTAAGTCGAGTGTTCTCCCTTAGGATGATGACTCGTCTTTTCTCCTAGAACCAATCACAAACCTTTTTCCCTGGATCCTTGACCGCAACAAGAAGTTCCTCAATCCCTTTTAGAAGAACTACGAATACTTTGATTTCGCTCCCGTCAGGATACGTAGGCACAAGATGCGATTTCTTGGCGAGTATACTTAGAAATAACCCTAGGTCTTTTACCCGTAGCAAATAACAATAACACAACAAAATAAGAGGTTCCTGTAGAGTACTACAGATTCTTAGGATGCTAGCACCTTCTCTAAGTTTAACCAACCCCCGAACTTTAGATTATCTAGCTTTGCATTTGCATTGCATCTTGTGGGTAATTCGATTTTTTCCCTTCCTTTGGACAAATTAAGGACCGGTGGTGAACCATGAATTAAGATTCAAGTTAATCCAATAATTTGATATCCAATTCTCACCGCGACAATATCAATTTGGAAAAATAAGGGCCGTTAAGATCTAGCATCTTGGCTTAACTCTTTGAGAAATTGATTATTATCAAGAGCTCGTTGTCCATCAAGCAATTTTCTCAAGAAAAATTTGAAAGAAGAGGACTGTTAGAAGCAAGCATTATGACACAACCCTTTGGTCTCAAGCCTCATGCATTGGGATAACTAGTTATTTCTTTCTTTCATACTTAAAACACTTAACAAATAACTTGGACCAATAAGGGATGTTAGAATCTGGCATTCTAGCACAACTCTTCGAACTGTTGATCACTATTAATGTTCGTTGTCCAAAAAATAATTTTTACAATCAATCTTGAATGAAAAGGGCTGTTAGAGTTTAACACTCTAATATAACTCTTTGAACAATTGATTATCATCAACTGTTCATCATTCTTAAAATATATCCAAACTATACAAACTTTAATCTGAACTACGAAGGCTCTGAGTTTCTCATTGCACTATGAGGATACGTAGGCACGAGATTGCGAAGTCTTAGCGAGTACCCTAATAATAAAAACCTTTTTAGGTCCATTCTCATTAATAAAAAAAACATTTCTCTTTTCTATCTTTTCCATCCTAAATAAATAGAATATTAGAAACTAACTTAAGCAAACATTCATTTGATTCTAACTAAATGGTTTTCGTCGAGTACAACAGATGTGAGGGGTGCTAATAACTTCCCTTTGTGTATCTGACTCCCAAACTCAAATATTCGTTGCGATGACCATATCCTTGTATTTTCTTTTAGAGGTTTTTTTCAATATTTTCCCTTTTCTTTTATGGGAATAAATAAAGATCGGTAGCGACTCTGTTAAGTCCGTCCTGCGGGCACGCAGTTGCGCTTTGCAAGGTCGTTCTCATTTTTCAAGGTACGACACCAACCTTTTAGAATTATATATAAACCTTCCAATACATGTGTAGATACCTAAAAATATCCACCTGTCTCTCTTTTTTTCTTTACCATTTTCACCCTTTTTGGAAATTTGTAGAAAATTATCAAAGTTTTGTTTTGTTTGACCAAGCTTGGAAAATTTTTGATCCCTTTGGTCGATATCCTTACTAATTTTAAGTAGCAATATGTATTCATTAGGCCATTTTCACCAGCCTATCACAAAAAAATTATGTTTAGCCTATGCCCTAGTTTGTTGATATTAATTAATATAAATTTGCCTTACAAGCCAAGGTTCCTACGAAGTTGGTATGAGGATCACCTTAGGAAGCATTGATGAAGTATAATTTGTGAAATTTAGGACTAATATGGACACAATTTATATAATCTAGGCATACTCAAGGAGTTTTACAATTCTTTGAAAAAGAGTAAATTTTGTTGATGAGAGGCCAATTAAAGGGATGGTGACCAAATGCCATATAAACACCTATACCTTATTGTTTGTCACATGTTTTTAAGAGGCCTTATCCTCTTTTTTTTTCCTTCTAATTCTTTACTTCATCATATTACTAATGTTATTATTCCATCCATGTGGCAAAAAAGTATGAAGGAAATATACTCTGAAAATTTCAACCTAAGAAGGGTGGTTTTTCCTCTAGGGACCCGACTCAGACTGCTCTAACACATTTCTGAAATACCGTGTAGGTGGAAGATTAGGAGGAAGAGGTTGAAGCTAGAGGTCTGAACCCTAATAAAGGGGAAAATGCAAAAGGACCTATCAAGATTCTAAAAACAACTACCTCCTCCATTTAACAAGTAAAGATGTTGATTATTATTCTCACTTACTTTAGCATCCATATGCCTATGCTCCCCAGTGCCAAAGGTTTATGTTAACATGGTGGTTGATCTAGGTCCATTGGGTCGTCAATCCACCATGTAGGAATGTTAACATGTAGTGCACTAAAAAGCTCTGTGTTTTGAAGGGCCGAATAACATATATAAATCTTGAATGACGAAAAGAAAACACATTTGAAAAAGTAAATGCTAAGAGATAAGTGCTTTTGAGAGAAATTCATTGGATTGAAAAACACATTCCAAATACCTCGTTATTGAAATTTCATTAGAGGAAGAATCTAAGCTTTCTTTTTTGTTTTCTCTTAGGATATTATCGTGAGTTGAGCGAAAAAAAGTAAACGGTAAAAGTTCGAGTTTGTTCATGAAAAACATTTAATGTTAAACAATTTTTTTAAAATTCTCTGTTTCAAAGTGACTGTCACTTTAAGGGAAAATTTTTGTTTTAAAATGAATGACATTCTCACTTTTCAATGTAGTAATAATTACTATTTTTTTTCAATTGTGTCGTATAATTATTACTCTGTACACTATTTTCAACACATTACTAAGACTAATTTAGTAAAAGTGCAATATCTTATGACAATATCATTACATTCTTTAATCTGTGTGCAAAAATCTTAAACAAAAATAATTTTAAAATAGAGGGAGTATTATACGGCGGATCATAGGGTTTCTCTCCTCTAAAAAAATTATAATTTTGGATCCAACCCTAAATAAATATAGTGCATTTGTTCCTCTTTTTCATTTATCTTGTGCTTTAATTTAAATAGGATGATGTGACACAAATAAAATAGAATTATTAACATGTGTCGTAATATAATTCACTGCTCCAGATTTAATATAAATTCATTTTTATTGAATTTTAAATATGTTAAGAAATTATTTTTAATAAACATGATTACTAAATTTATATTACAATAATTTATTGTAAATTATAATTAAGAGAATGGTATGAATTAATCACATCTAAAAAGATACATTTTATTTGAAAGGAAAATACATGCTTGTAAATTGAGAATGACATTCGTAAATAGCTTTGCAAATTTAAATAATTATAAAATATTTATTTATTTATTTTGATTCTCTTGTCTTTTTAGTAGTTATCTTTGATTTGTATATTTAATTTTAAACTGTTAAAGGTGTGTATTCTCAGTGTTAAATAAAATTAAAAGTTTATTTGTAAATATTATCAAATAAAACTTTATTAGTTTTATAAAATTTATATCTATTTTTGTATAACTTTAGTTATCTAATGAATCAAGGGTTGAAAATCCTAGTTGTTATAGTAGCTTAATTGTTTTTTTTATAAATAATTATTTTAATTTGATTGATGGGATTGTAAAAATTTATCTGATTTTTTTTGTTAATATCAATTAAAATATAAGTGCTCTTTTTTTATACATTATTCTCAATATTTTTATTATACTTTATATGGTCACATGTTATTTTTGTTAAAAATAAGAATTTTTTTCGTCATTTTCAAAGTCCGAACCTGTGATCATCAATAGAGAATAAATATTGTATTTGTCTGTTGAAAAGTGAAAATAAGATTTTAGAGGTGCCACATAGGATTATAAAATGATATGGCACAAATAAAATAGAATTATTAGACAATATAATTCACCGCTTCAGATTTAATATATATTATATAGATACTTTTAATTATCTACCAACAAAGTTCTCATATTGACCTCAAAAAAAAACCTATGTTTTAATATACAATAATTTGTTGCTATCAATTTATCTTTGTTCTCTTTTAAAATTTAGAGAAAAAAATGATTAGAAAGATGAAGCATTCATGATTGCAAAGAGGCAAGAAAAGAACACAAAAACTCTATTCCTTTAAATTAAATATCTATGAAAATATATGTATAACCACATTACATAACACACATTCACTCTTGATGATTATCTCCCCAACCTCTTACACTCATTTTTTTACCACTTTATTTCCTTTTCTCTAAACCTACATAGCAAAAAGTTACAATATACAAAATGCAAATGTCCTCTCTTCTTACAAACCACAAGAAAATCAATAAAATGAAAACCATAATCCTACTCTTCTTCAATTTCAATGTCACACATTCTCAAATCCATGCATAGAACACCAATGTATAGCTAGGAGGAGCACCACCCTTGATAGCATTATGCACATATGTAATGGCACAACAAAATTCCCCCATCACCATTTTCGAAAAAAGTCACAATAATTCAGAATTTGGCTGAGAAATAACTAAGTTTGAACAAAAATAATTTTAACTAAAATTCAAACAGATTCTCCAAACGCTTCACGCGTCAGCCTTAATCTGAACTCAAAACGACTTTTCTTCCATCACCATTTATTTTATAACATGTAAGTTTCCATAATTAATAAACCAATTTATGATCATGACTTGGAATATTGTGGCAATAGAGCAAAAGCCAAAGTATGCTTTGCCTCAGATTTCCAACACCATTCAATATCTTGAGCTATATTTTTTGCATCCATGGATGCACCAAGAAGTCCACGTTTGGTGAAACCAACAGCATAGAGGCCATTTTCACCTTTCCATCCATTAGGAAATGGCTTCATAGGGTATCCATCTTTCTTAGAGAACATATCCTTATCCTACACATATACCATTTTGATTATTTAGTATTACTATTACTTTATTTTTCTCTTTATATCATTTTCAAAATTCAGATAGAAAGATAGCCTCTTTAAATTTATTCCATTCCTTTTAAATTTTAAAAGTTAGTGCATAAAAAATTTGTTTTGATTAAAAATAAATAGTGTATAATATGATTTATGATTTAATACCTTTAGCCAATAAGGTACATTACTTTTGTAACCAGTTGCTAATACGATGGCATCAAAATTTTCTATCTTTCCATCAACAAATTCCACTTTGTAACGTTTTAGCCTCTTGATTCCTGGATGTACCTAATTCAAACAAACAATTTAATAAAAAATAATTAATATAACCTTAATAAAGTGTGTATATGATTTGATTGAAAACACATAGTGCTGGAAAATCTTTCAACACTAAATAAACTAAATCTTGAGGATTAAAAAAAGATTGAACTTGGTTTGATAGAAAGTACCTTAATGTCTCCTCTTTTGATCTTGGCAAGGGCACCCACATCTAGGACCGGTGTCTTTCCAGACAATTTTTTGAGTTCGAGGGGTCCCACCCTGGGCCGAACCAAACCGAACCGCGCCGTGTCGCCGAGCAGTAGCCAAGACATGATGAGAAGGATGCAATCCACAAGCTGCATAGGCAGCCACTTGAGCAACCACATGGACAGCCCAAAAGTTGATTTTCCCAGCATATCTCTTGGTAGGATGTGTACCTTTAATCAAACCAAAGCAAAAGTAGTATCATGAGATTATTTTCTTGCATATTTTGAATACACTTTTCTTTAATAAAAACATTCAACAAGAGAAATCACGTTCAATCAGTTCGGTTAGTAGTTCTGTAGAAACATGTACCTGCACAAACATAAATTCGTATTCGTGATATTCAATTTATTTATTTTTAAAAAGTAAAATTTCAGACACTAAACTATTAGACAAATATAAAAAAGACAAGATCAATTGTTTTAAATTTCTCCGCGAGTGCAATCTAAGTTATGAGATTAAATGTTATTTTCACATTATTAAAGGAAACAACTCAACCTCGACCACGACTAGACTTAAGATTTAGTTTTGGAGATGCTTGATGTTTTCCATCATAATAGTTTCATTTCAAACACACAAAAAAGTGAAAGCAAAATGTAAGAAAAAGTAAAAGGTGGGAGCTTATGTGGTTTTTTTTTGGCCCTTGGTAGGTCTTAATTGTTTGGTGGCCATGCTCCATTTGTAATAATAATAGGGAAAGAGTTCTCTTTCTTTTGCAAAGAACATCATGGGAATGAAAAAGGAGGGAAAAAACAAAGCATAAGTGTCATGTTCTATCCCATGCTAGGCATGATTGAGAGTCCAAAAAAAAGGTGAAATATAAATGCTTTTTATGATACTAGTGCTAAAAAATGAATTATTCAAAAAACTTTTGAATTGGTTCTAAATTAACAATCAATTGTGCTTGTAGCCACTACATGAAACTATGAGTAACTTACTTGAAGTAATGATAAGTTAGAAGAAAAAAAACTTTGATGATAAATTTTACTAGCATATTATATATATTTTACAATAAGTTAGTTCCTTAGTGCACAAGTAAGTTAAGTCTTGCATCATAAATAAGTTATTTTCTACCATTTAATAAAAAAAGTTAAATGAAACATATCTCATAAATATTAATTAAAAAAACAAAATAAAAAACTATCTTACTTGCATAACAAAAAAAACTTAACAATACATATCATAATCAACTTAATTAGTAGTGCAACTTCATTTTTGAGAATGAACATATAAAATATCACAATTTCAATGTTCCTTAATTTGAACAATGAAGTTATTAATATTGAATACATTTTTTTTATGTAAAAAAATAAAAATCAACTCATACATAACAAATAATCTATATATTCCAAATTTGACAAAAGACAATAAAAAGAAGAAAAAAAAAAGTAAATGTCTTTGTTGCTATGCTTAAATTAGTTTTGTTCATGTTAAATCATGAATCTCAAAATTGGAATGACGTTCAAACTTTTAACAAGAAATAAAAACAACTTTATAGCATTTTTAGTATACGTCAATTTTCATACTCATATATAAGAATTTAGATTATCTACTAATAATGTTTCAGCAGTCGTAAAAACCATCTAATTTAATGGTTTATACGACTGTTGCAACATTTTATATTAGTAGAAAATCTCGATTTATGAGTACTTACCGAATCTCTAACGACAATAGAAGGAGCAGCATCATGATTACAAAGATCCAAACAAATTTCCATACCAGAATTCCCACATCCAACAACCAAAACTTTCTTCCCTCTAAATTCCTCACCACTTCTGTAGAAACTAGTATGCTTAATACTCCCACCAAACTCACCAACTCCTTCCATCTCCGGCACCACCGCCTCCGCATTCTCCCCCGTCGCTACGATCAACCACCGACAAACAAACTCGGTAACCATCCCTCCTTTCCCCTCACTCCTCACCCTCCAAAACCCAAGTGTAGCATCAAACTCAGCATGCTTCACTGTCTCATTGAACCAAGGCCTAATATCGAATTTCTCCGAGTAATTTTCCAAATACTCTATAAACTGTTGTTTTGTTGGATACGTCGGGAAACCAGAAGGGAACTTCATCAATGGAAGCTCGCAAACTTGTTTCGGTAAATGAAGACGAAGTCGGTCGTAGGTTTTTAGTTTCCATAGTGAAGCTATGCAGTTTGATCTTTCTAGTAT
Organism: Lathyrus sativus; assembly: GCA_963859935.3. Taxonomy (NCBI): domain Eukaryota; kingdom Viridiplantae; phylum Streptophyta; class Magnoliopsida; order Fabales; family Fabaceae; genus Lathyrus; species Lathyrus sativus. The sequence goes on along the minus strand of OZ012740.1, from coordinate 25,929,462 downwards.
TAAACTTGGAACACCTTTCTGTTTTAGGTATGCTGCTACTGCGAGTCCCGAAGGTCCTGCTCCTACTATCAATGGACCTGGAATCCATAAACATCTTTCATTTGAAGAAGTTGAATTGTTGTTGTTTTTGTTCATTTTCTCTATGAATAAAGGGTCATTCGCTTGTTTTCCTTCTAACTCTCTTAGGTAAGAGTCCATCTTAAAAATACGAATCGAAACGACAGAGGCCGAAGCTGAGGCTGATATATTAAACAAGTGGAGTTTAATAACGAAATGAACAAGGACAAAATCAATGTGTTTAAATATTGAGTTTATGGTTGGTTTTGGATTTTTGTTGCGTGTTTGAAAACTTCAGGTTGAGTTTCAAGAGAAAAAGCTCTGTTTTGAGGATTGGTTCAATTGTGAAATATGAAAATTTCTTTTGTGAGTTTGTGTTTGTGTTTTGTTTGCGGTTGTTTTCAATAGAAGAGAGTTATTAAAGAGAAGGATGAGCACTAACCATAAGGCTAAATCAGCATTGATAGCAGAGAGGGACTAAGAAGAATAATGGTAATATCTCTTTGTATCTCTCTGCATATATATATATATATATATATATATATATATATATATATATATATATATATATATATATATATATATATATATATATATATATATATATATATATATATATATATATATATATATATATATATATATATATATATATATATATATATATATATATATTTGTTTTTGTTGAGTTTATATGCAAGTGGTAAAATGAAAAATAACACTAGTTGGTAGGTCTTACAATTATGGCTTATTTTTAGTGGTGCCACTTGTTATCACATGTAATTTTGGTCCCACGCTAAAATTGTGTGAATTAAGTCTTTTAAATATCTTGTTTTTTCCTTAGTTACAGTCATGTATGTCATTGTTTCATCTAAATTTCAATGCTAATGTGGTACTGGTTTACTTAATCCGGTTGCAACTAAGATTAGTGTGCATTGTTTGTTGTAACAAAATGGATATTTTAGTGGTGTTTTGCATGAAGTGACGTGTAGCTTGGACCTGAGATCCTGAAATACAGAGATGCTAAGAGACTTTGTCAAGGTGTTTGTTATCTAAGTAATGGCATGATTCAACATTTTTTTTGAGATGACTCTTTTTCGTACAAAATGTGTATCAAGTTAAATGTTTAGTGCGAGCCTGAATTGTAGAAAAACAAAATTCCATTTAATTTGTCACATTGCAGTGTATGAAGATAAAGAAATACACAGCTCAATGAATATACATTCTAGCAATAGTAGCTCAAAGATAGTGAGTTAAGACATGATACTCTGCCTCAATACTAGATCGAACAAAAAGGGGTTGCTTTTTAGAACTCTATGATATAAGATTGGGTTCAAAGTGTATGCAGAAGTCAGAAGTGGATCTATGATCGCCTTGATCACTAGGACAATCAATGTCTTTATAGGATCTTAGAGAAAATTTTTGGGGTGATCGAAGGAGATTAAAGTAAGTCATGAGAGAAAGTGCCAATAAGATACCTTAAGATTATTTTAACGACGAATCAATGGGAGTCAAGAGAAAAGAACATAAACTATCATGCTTTATTCACATTGATAGGCAATGTCTAGCTTGATTAAGGTATATTGGAGAACACCTACCATTGACTTATACATCTGAGGATAAGAAAAAACATTTGAACTGTGGTATTTGGATCAAACTCTAGTGTTGACAAATATAGTTTCATGGTTCGGAAGAAGATTTAATATGAAGTCAAAGTCTGTTTACATGTTGATCTTGTATGTTGTAGTAGAAGTCTATTTGAGCATATTGTCAAAATATATTAACTTGTAATTTAAGTTAGTATGTTGAATTGAGTCTTGCTTGTAAATCCAATTGTTTAAGTTAATTTATTCCTTAAGTTAGCTTGTGTAATGGGTCTGGGTGGGTTAGTATGTTAGTTTTCTTATAAATAGCATGTTAGTCTCTCATCTTTATAAGAGTGGTAAAAATCTTAATTAGGGTGAGAGAGGTTAATTGTTGGTATTCACTTGTAATCTTTGAACCCTCGTTGAGAAAGTAAATAGTAAAATAAATTTAACCAATTCCCTATTCTTCTTCCTTCATCTTTTTTTTTTAAAATCCAATAGGATTTTTTGTGTTTGCTCAAGAAGTTTAATATTTATCTCATAACTTTGTTTTATTATTAACGACATCGTTTCACAACATGAAACATGTATGCTCAGGTTAGAGTTGCTTAAAATAGGTGTATTAGAACCACTAATTTTTATTATAGCAGGAAGATCCTTTATAAATTGGACTAATTGAGCATGATAGATCAATTTTTTTGATAATTAATTTGTACGGCCAAGAAATATTTATACCTACTTAATTTCTTTAGGAAAATGTTAGCATTCAAGTCCTTGATGAGTTTATGAACCAAGGTTGAAAAGGAACTAGATGAGTATATCATATAATTCATCGATCAATTATATGAAATTAGAACATTGACATTATTAAGTGCATTTCTTATGGCATAAAATTTAGCATGTCCAACCCTAAAGTGCCATAAAGATCTAACCTTCAAATTATTCATATTAGCTATGCAGATGATACACTTCTTGTGGTGGATACTACTCTTGATAATCTTTGGAGTATTAAGGAAATCTTAAGAGGATTTGACTTTGGGGGCTTTAAGTTAATTTCTTTAAGAGTAGTTTTATATGGGTTAACATGGACCTTGTCTTTTCTAAAATTTGCAGGAGATTTCCTTAACTATGAGATTGAAACTCTTCCTTTTAAGAACCTTGGCATGTCAGTAGGGGATAATCCTAGGTTGGGATCTAATTGAACCCCTTTAGTTAATTTGTTGAACATGAGGCTTGAAATTCTGTTCCTTAGGGGAAAGATGTCAAACTTGATGCTTCGACAACAAATTCGACAAGTTACACTATAACCACTACAGTAACAAGTATGAAGCAGAAAAGAAATAAATAACACAATCAATTGTTTACCCAATTCAGCAAAACTATACATGCGTCTAGGGGGCTAAGTATTACAACACTAAACTAGACAAACCTTCTATGCTAAGTTAATGAAACATAGAGGTGTAGATAAAAAATAACAAGGAATCTTGTAAGCCCTAGTGCTCTAAAATCTTCAATGTTAATGCTTACTTTCCCATGTAGGCTTGAGCTCCTTATATAGAAAAATAACTCTGTTTTTTTTTTTGTTAAGAATCTGTAGTTATTTTCATCCAAAATCTTTGCACAATCTGTTGGATATATAATTTGCTAATATCTCATACAAAAAGATATGATTTAGTTTGTTATAAATTCAAATATAAATATATTTTAAATATGATTTGATCTTCACAACTATCCAACAAATCATATAATCATATTGTTAAACAAATAGAAATAAAACATAACTGAATCTTCTCAAAAGATTCAATTAAAACATTGCAATCTGGAGCCTGTTGCACAAGACTCAGATGTTGTACCAACATGTTGGAGCATCGTGTCCAACATGTGTCCCTTCTTCAATTCCATACAACTTTAGCAAGCTAGACCAATCTTGAACACTTGGACACTTCTCTAAGTTGTTATTTTTCTAAAATGCAGCAAATTCAAAGGACTAACCCACTAGGAACAACAATCCCCCCTTTGGCAAATTATGGCAAAAACAACTCTTCAAGATAAATAGAACTTCTTCAACCAGAATAAGTGATAGCCAATATATGTATTGGGTCTTAAGAGCATTTAAGCAACAACAACTTTCATGTATTAGAGTTAAGCACCAGCAATAGCAGAAGTCAGAAGCATCAACAATCAGATGCTTACAAATAATCTTTCAGTTGCTCTAAACCAAACAGACAATCATGCAATCATTCATAGACCTATTCATGCATGAATCTAGTATCACATAGTTAGTGGCATACAATCCTACTAACTAACATATATCAGTATTGAAATTCTGGTATGCAGATCTCATATGTCCCAAGAACATTGATCTCTGCTCAACAAGGACGAGGACAGACCATAACCAATTTAAACTTCTTTAAATTGTACCAATGTCATGACCAATTTCATGACGTCTATTGTAATATCAGCAGGCTGACAGACTACTTATCTAACCATTTAAATTGTGCAGAATTGTAAATGCTGAAAGATAAATAACATAATGAATTGTTAACCCAGTTCGGTGCAACCTCACCTACATTTGGTGGCTACCAAGCCAGGAAGGAAATTCACTATTAGCAGAATTAATTCAAAGTTAAACTCCCCCGTTTACAACCCCTCACTTAATCTTTACCCAATGACATTTCTGCCTAGAATCCACTAGACAAGAGTATACCCACTCACTCCCCCTCAATCACCGCAATGATAATCAATTCATTACAAAAGACAAACTTTAGAAGATACTCTTCAAAGTCACAACACTTGATTTTGCTTAACAGCTTTAATCAAGGACAATACACTCTTGCTTAAAAGCTTTGAGTGACACAATGAACACAACAGTTCATACACAATAACCAAATCAATTATACAGCATACGATTGCTTGGCACACAAGGAATCCTAAGACTCCTTGACACATGTGAAGAGCAAACCTCTTCACTCACAAATATGTCTATCACAATGCATCAAACGATACAAAAGGTGACTTACAAAGTCACACACAAAGGACTCTCAAAACACACTAATCATTATGGTGATCTCTGTCTTCTAACAGTTATGACTGTCTCTCCTTGTCTCTCAAGAAGTGTGTGTAATTAGGATGGCTATTCTGTTATTTATATGTAGCAAGTTGTCCTTGGGCCTTGGTGCAGAAGTTAGGTTTAACCCAGTTAAAACCTCTTTTCATACGGCTGTGCACTTACCATCAGGTCAGGGGTATTTTAAGTTATGCTCAGAAGTGCCTGGAATTTTGCCTGAGATAGCTTAACATTCCTAGAATGTTTCCTGAAGTATAGCCTGAGCTAACTCATGAAACATACCATAAATTAAAACACATGCCCTGATGTCATACGCTCGATGTCATAACATCCAACATGATATCCAACCTGCTTTGCTCTTAGCTATCCAACCTTACCCTGCAGAACACTTCTGCAGAATGACAGTAGAAACAAATGTTTTATAGTTTTCTAAAAAGTCTCAAAGATCCTTTTTATGAACACCCATTAAATCTGCACTTTGTTCCTAATAATTCTCTTTGGCCTGCACATACTGATGAGGTATATCCAACAGGATCTCATCAAACCAAAGCACCTTTGTCAAGAGAAATAAAATAGCAGCTCCTTGTTGTACCAGACACGGATATCATGACATTCAGTATGACATCCATGACAACAGTTCTGTCATCAGCTCCTGCTAGCTCCTACTGCACCCATGACAGCAGTTCTGATAATCAGCTCCTGCTAGCTCCTACTGCACCCATGACAGCAGTTCTGTCATCAACTCCTGCTTGTTCCTGCTGCACCAGACAGCGATGTCATGACATTGGTAATGACATCCTGTTTAAACACATGACAGCAATACTGTCATAACAGTAGATGATGATGTTGTGATATCTAGCTTAACATCAGTGCAGAATCATGTTTTTACCAAAATTTAGCCAATCCTAGAACCGTAGAAACATGGTACTAACAATCTCCCCCTTTGGAAAATTTTGGCTAAAACACCCAAGCAAACTTGTCAGGGCAACAACGATAGTACCCCCCCTTAATAGTTGCTCTCTTCATGGCAGTAGCGGCAGATAACTATACTTTACTCCCCGTTGGTTTAGTCAAAATTTGACAAAAATTGGAGTAAATGTACCATAATCACCATGCTTTAAAGCAGGACTCAACTGACAAACTGCACATGCTCTCCAAAAATCCAGTCATCTCATAATCTCCTATGAGATACACAAGCTGCTTAAAAACTGCACCATCAAATGTTGTAAGCTCAATCCTAATGTGTGTATCCTCCACATCATATTTCAGCATGGAGTTACCCCATGACCATTGTCATTGGATCTAGAGTTCTTGTCTTGCCTGAAGTTGCACCTTCAGGACTGACACTTTTGACATCACCAATTAAAGGATAATCAATTAACTACTTGCCACAAGTAACAATTGATCTTAAATCCCCAATTTGAGACACACAAATATTCTGTAGAGAAAAATAAATTCTTCCAGGCAGTAACCCATAAACATATTGCCAAGGCACAACAATACACCAACCAGCACAATGTCAAGACAACTTGTCTGACATTACAACCTCATTAGTGGTTCAAGAACATAAGCTTGCCTGAGAATCAACACACTCTGTACACAGCTCCATAGCAGCACAATGTCAACACAAGTAATGCAGCCATACATCAGATAGGTATACAACTCCCCCTGTCATACATAAACAACACTCCCCTTAAAAGAGAGAACCCAAACACATGGAAACACATGCAACTCTGCACCCTTTGTTTCACAAGCCACACCAGAACCAAACCTTATAGGAGAGGTAGTCACATGATGGACATAACTATCTAAAAGATCTCCCAGATTCAGCTAGAAAAAGTCTTCAAGATGTTAGGGTGAATGCTATGTTTACTTGACTTCCATATGCACAAGATCAGAGTTGATGATGTCCTAATCTTCATCTTTACCAGTCATATAAGGCAAAACACTTGGACAGAGGCCCAAATACCTGAGTTGATCCATTGATACCCAATGACAGACAAGAGGCACTGTCTGGTTTACCATGAGCTGGAGCAGTACCCTAATGTCACAACATCTGGTATGACATTCCATCCTCCTAGAGACATACAATCACAACCTGCTTGAGGCTACAAACAATCTTGAGATACAGTTGTACTATTGCAGTAACAGATCCTAGATAAAGTATAACACCCCATATCAAGGCTAACCAGTGCTCTTTTTCGAGAAGCACGTGAATGGAAAACATAATACTCATCTTCATGTCTTCAAGAGCGCACTCCTTGTTCAACACACCTGCTAAAGTCATTCACTCACTACTTCAACTATAAGCAACTAGTACACCCATCAAACATAAGCTCTCCCCCTATCTTCTATACAGATGCTCCAAGGTCACCACATTATATCTCACGACCACCCTTATGCTCATACATGGAGGAGGTACCAAACTGCTCCACTTCTTACTAGAGTTACCACTCCAGTCTTGTACAATACTTTCACATCATACTCCAAGACAGTCCTTTTACCTCATCATTCTCCCGTATGACAAGATAGAGTACTTCTTAGTCAAGATGTGAATCACAACAGATCTTCAAGTCCTTCTCCAAGGAAAAGCAAACCAGATGATACAAACACACCATCCAAAGGTTCTTTATATGCCTACAGCTAAGCTTACTCCTGCCTAGTAATCCAACTGAAGATCTTCAGAGAGCACAACTCCACCAGCTTGATCAAATACAACTCCAAAAAAGGGTAATCTTCCATACACAACTTAGAGCTTCTACCACAGGCTCCAATATATGCACAGAACCAGAACCTCCTTTGGTCTTCAAACAACTTCCCTTCTGCACAAGAGTAATGTTCTTCAAGCACACTTCTGAAATAACCAACTGCCACTGTTTGGTTAACTCAGCTTCTTTCAAAGCTCTAGAAGATTTTCTCATCCCCCAAGTAAACTTGATCTTCAAGTTACCTGTTCTACTTGCTTCATATCAAGGCATCAACTCCTTCACACAGCTCCCGCAAACTGCATGATATGAAGCATCAGTTCCATTCATACCTGAGAAGAATAACTTATCTTACAATGCTGTGCCATAACATCACTTAAGGCCCTGAAGTTTCTGCTTGATGTCACAACATCTGATCAGACATCCAACTTGGAGAGTTCAATCTTTGATTATGCCACTTAGAAGAACCTCATCACTTTATCAGAACAGGAGTACATAGACTTGATATCAAGTTGAAGTAGACAACGTCTATTCTGCTTTGTTGTACCATAACACTTACCTTGAAGTGCATTTGCTTTAGGAACTCCTCTTTAAGGAAAACCAAACATGCCAAAGCTTGATTCTTTAGACAAGGAAGTTCATAATAATCTTTACACAAGGGTTCCCGCTTTCCTTAGGTAGATACTTCTTTAGAAAATCAAAGATAACTTCCACTTATCCTTGGCTTCCAAGATGAGCAAGGTCACATGCTCTTATGCACTTAGATCAGAAATAAAGTGATCCAAGCATTGCTATCACCAGTACCATATTCTAGACATGTTTCTTGCCAGGAAACTTTATAGATAAAGATCATATGCTTCTAGTAGAGACTAGAACACACCTGTTGTACTCAAATAAACTGAGCCAAGAAGAATGTCTTCATCTTTACTTCCATCAGCACTACTTTCTAGCCTTAGTTTCTTGCCAAGAACCTTACTAGAATAAAGACAGATCTTACCTCACATGTGTATGGTACCAAGATTATCAGCTCTATCACCTTTGATATAGTGATGCACTCCTTGAATCAACTGAATTTTGCACAATCTTTGCTGATGGAATGTCTCAACATTTGGTTGAACATCATATTCTCGAAGAGATCAAACAAATCAGGGGCCTTATGCTTGTGCTGCAACTGATGAGACATCTTGATCATTGACTAAGGATAATTCATTAAATATTTGTGAAGATCTCAAATAGCAATGAATATTAAATCCTTATAATCAATCCTTCTCTGAACTTCATGGATAACCAATTAAATACGTGTGTAGTCCACACATAGCAACTGATCTTAAATCTACACAGCTTGTTGAGACGACCATCTGATAGATATTTATACTTCAGTAATACCAAAAATATTCTTCAGTATAAGTATATCTAGTGTTGAAACATCAAGGCTACCACCCTTGACTCAACCTCTTTATGACTTCCTTCAGCTAATAGAGCTCTTGCAAATCATGAACGATGAAAATAAATCACCTCATATTATTCCATCTATTATCACCAGCCACAACCATACATCAACCTGTATATAGGGCAATCCTCTCACAGGGCTACCAGAGTTCTTTCATCAGAAGAATATGCAGCGGAACCACCAAAAGAACATATTTAACAAGCCCTAAACAAGATGTTATAACACACTCACCAGGTCATAGAGGCGCCTATATCAGAGGGCACAACAGCAGATACACAGAATACATCAGCAGCCCAAACATTTAGCAAGATCAGCACGACGGCTACAATTTCTCCTTGTTTAAAACCACCAGAAAGTATCTCCCAAGATCTCATCCAGAACAGACAGGATGCCTGCTCTGATACCAATTGAAATTCTGGTATGCAGATCTCATATGTCCCAAGAACTTTGATCTCTGCTCAACAAGGACGAGGACAGACCATGACCAATTTAAATTTCTTTAAATTGTACCAATGTCATGACCAATGTCATGACGTCTGTTGTAACATCAGTAGGCTGACAGACTATTTTTCTAACCATTTAAATTGTGTAGAATTGTAAATGCTGAAAGATAAATAACACAATGAACTGTTAACCCAGTTCGGTGCAACCTCACCTACATCTGGGGGCTACCAAGCCAGGAAGGAAATTCACTATTAGCAGAATTAATTCAGAGCTAAACTCCCCCGTTTACAACCCCTCACTTAATCTCTACCCAATGACATTTCTGCCTAGAATCCACTAGACAAGAGTATACCCACTCACTCCCCCTCAATCACCGCAGTGATAATCAATTCATTATAAAAGACAAACTTTAGAAGACACTCTTCAAAGTCACAACACTTGATCTTGCTTAACAACTTTAATAAAAGACAATACAGTCTTGCTTAAAAGCTTTGAGTGACACAATGAACACAACAGTTCATACACAATAACCAAAGCAATTATACAGCATACAATATCTTGGCACACAAGGAATCCTAAGACTCCTTGACACACGTGAAGAGCAAACCTCTTCACTCACAAATGCCTACCACAATGCATCAAACGATACAAAGGGTAACTTACAAAGTCACACACAAGGGACTCTCAAAACACACTAATCACTATGGTGATCTCTGTCTTCTAACAGTTATGATTGTCTCTCCTTGTCTCTCAAGAAGTGCGTGTAATTAGGATGGCTATTCTGTTATTTATATGCAGCAGGTTGTCCTTGGGCCTTGGTGCAGAAGTTAGGTTTAACCCAGTTAAAACCTCTTTTCATACGGCTGTGCACTTACCATTAGGTCAGGGGTATTTTAAGTTATGCTCAGAAGTGCCTAGAATTTCGCCTGAGATAGCTTAACATTCCTAGAATGTTTCCTGAAGTATAGCCTGAGCTAACTCATGAAACATACCAGAAAATTAAAACACGCGCCCTGATGTCATACGCTTGATGTCATAACATCCAGCATGACATCCAACCTGCTTTGCTCTTAGATATCCAACCTTACTCTGCAGAACACTTCTGCAGAATGACAGTAGAAACAAATGTTTTATAGTTTCCTAAAAAGTCTCAAAGATCCTTTTTATGAACACCCATTAAATCTGCACCTTGTTCCTAATAAGTCTCTTGGCCTGCACATACTGATGAGGTATATCCAACAGGATCTCATCAAACCAAAGCACCTCTGTCAAGAGAAATAAAATAGCAGTTCCTTGCTGTACCAGACACAGATGTCATGACATTCAGTATGACATTCAGTATGACATCCATGACAACAGTTCTGTCATCAGCTCCTGCTAGCTCCTACTGCACCCATGATAGCAGTTATGATAATCAGCTTCTGCTAGCTCCTACTGCACCCATGACAGCAGTCCTGTCATCAGCTCCTGCTGGTTCCTGCTGCACCAGACCGCGATGTCATAACATTGGTAATGACATCCTGTTTAAACACATGACATCAGTATTGTCATAACAGTAGATGAAGATCTTGTGATATCTGGCTTAACATCAGTGCAGAATCATGTTTTACCAAAATTTAGCTAATCCTAGAACCATAGAAACATGGTACTAACAAGTATAAAATCATTCACATACTTAGTCATGCACACAAAATCAGTTAGTAGTTGATATCAGAATATGTAATGAATACTACTAATACAGATAGGTCTATTTTCACAGATACAAGGACCATAACCAAATGTCCTGCCTGCTGCTCCAACATGGAGCAAAACATTAGCACATTCATAAATGGGGTAGTACTAAAAAAATTGTTACCTAATTAACTCCATTACTTCCCCTTTTCCCATAATTTGGCAAAGTAATGGAAAAAACAACTATCTTCAGGGATTTGAATAGAATCTGACCCAGAGGAATACAAAATAATAGCATAGAGTCAAAAGACACATGTAGCTACCATGGGGAATATCATCATCCTTAACCTCAATCTCCTACAAGATCCAGCACTGACTTCAACAACTGATCATCATTATGAAGCTTCATAAGCCTATTATACACCAATTCCAAAAAAATCTTCTGTAGTCTTAATTGCAGATTCTCCTTCTTTCGTGGTTCCCTTTATCATAATTTTATCAATAGAGGGAACCTTGATTATGACCAATCAATTGAAAGTTGATGATGAAAGTTTGAACTTTCCTCTATCAAAAACTTTTCTTATCTCTTTGACCACTTTATCATTGCTAGGGCCATCATTAGTAATAATCTTCATTAGCTCAACAACTTTCATGATTCATATGCAATTAAAAGCTATTTCTCCTATCTCTCTTCCGATGGCAGTCCATCTTTAAAGAACATACTTCCATTTTTTTAACATTTATTTTAGATTGGGAACACACGTTATCCATGTGAGTAGAGGAGATATCCACATAAAGTCTCTTTTCTCCAGCCTTTCTTCTTAAGGTGGACACACTATTCTGGATTATTGCTTCAGCATTTGTCCCATAATTCCTCGTTTGAACAAGATTTCTATCCACTTCATTCTTAGCAAAGGAAACTTGTTCATCCTTTCTCTGAGTTTGAAACTCAGTCATCAACATGTCATACATGTTGTCTGGTACATCCTGGTTGATATCTTTATTACCCTTTTTGTTGACATCATTGATCATTTGGTTGTTACACAATTTTTGAGTGCAACTTCTATCATTATAAGTACCTTGAGATATGCAAACATAGTTCTTTACTTGAAAATCATGAAGGTGGCTTACATCTTCTACCATGCTCAACACACAGTCATATTGCATTTTATGAACCACATGATCCACCATGTTGTCTAATAGGACATCAACACACGTGAGAGCTCTCTTAAGACTCTCATTTTATTTCACAATAACTTGCTTCAGCAACTGAGAATCCTATTCAAATGTCAAAGCCTTTTTTGGCAGCATTCTTTCTGGGCTAAATACTTTTACTGCAACATAATATCCTCATTAAAAACATTAACATCCATAATAACACTTTCATTGATGGTTCAGACCCATTATGAACTTCTTTATTCATATGGATATAACTGGAACAATCATTGACAACATCATCAATGTTATCATTCCCTTTATGATCCTTTTTATTAGTAACCTTGTCATGAGACTTGGTCAAAATCTTCTTCAACATGATGAAAAAAGGAAAATATTCAACTTTCACATTAAAGTTCCTATTAAGGAAGGTACTTTGTTCCACCATTTGGGTAGGTTTTAGCTTTAGGCTACATGACAGTCTAGGTCTCACACTGATGGTTCCAAATGTATCAGCATCACAAACACTTTTATCTTCATTAGCAGGTAGCAAAGTATTTTCTGGAAAGACGTAACAACTTTCTCCATAGCAAGACCACTGAGATTACAAACTACATCCTTATAGGTAGTCATATCATATATAGATTGTATGCCCTTGGTAAAAAAATCCACACACCTTGCTACCTATAGCAAAAAATATACGTAAGATTTCATCCACAATTATCATATCTTCACAGAATGTCTCCACATGATCATGGGTATTAACAACACCACCATCGCCCTTAGCATTATCAATATCAACATCTTCATGGATATGATCATCATTCTCCTTAATCTTTCAAGACTGTCAATATGTCAGACAAGATGTCAGACACATTTTTATCAACATCTTGATTTCTCATATTGGATTCCTGGGATTCTTCATTGAAAAACATGTGAATGAGATGATGTTTTCTCATCATAATTCCTCTAGTGACTAGATCAGTCTCATCAACCCGTGAAAAGTTATGGAGAGCAATATCTGTAACAAATTTCTTGTCAAATAGCCTGTGGCTAGACTTCAAGATATTAAGAGTAACACCAATTCAAGTTTTACCAAATACACAAACATGTTTTTGGTTAAATAAAGCTCCAGACATATGATAAGGAATATCATAATTCCTATTCTTCTTCAACTCTTTCTTCTAAACCACTATTCGTTGTTCAACATTAGGAGGACCTCCAACCTGTCCATCAACCTTCCCTTCAATGACAACTCCTTGCTTGAGTCTCATAAAGTCCATATGTTGTAAATCAGAAGTATGAGTGAGGTGTTGAACCATATTGAATGACATATGGTTTGCTTCTCATCTTGATATACATTATGAATTTTACCTTCTTCAATCTTGTGTTTTAGAAACCCCTTGGCACCATCTTCAAATATGATATCCTTCATGCTCTTAAACTTGAATAAGGACTGAGAAAACCACATATAACAGTTGGCTTTGGATCTTGAATCCTTCATTAACACAACTCGATCTTTGCTAAAGACAATACATTCTGACTTGTTGTAGCTAACATTGAGACCTTGATCAAATGATCGACTTATGCTGATCAAGTTAGCAGTTGATCCTTCTACTAAGAGAACATCATCAAGACATGGTAAATCCATACTCACCACCTTTCATATCCCCTTGATTCTTCCTCTAGTTCCATCACCAAATGTGACATTACTATTAAAATAGGGTTTTAACTCTTTAATATACTGCCTTTCACCAATCATATGTTGTGAAAATCCACTATCAAAATACCAATCCTTTCTAGAAGAAACTCTAAGAGGAACATGAGCTAAGAGATATTTGATAGTTTCCTTGAGTTTGGCTGACTATAATATTGAGGATATCCATAAAGTTTATAGCAAAAAGGTCTTATATGACCATATCTACTACAATGGTGACAATGCTTTGCAGAGTTCTTATAACCCTTGTGTTGTGGGTACACATGTCGAGCATAATGCTGAGACATGTGGTCCACCATCTAAAACTCAATTTTATTCCTTGGGGGGATTTTGATCTTTTTGTTCATGGAAATGTAGTCAAACCCTATAGACTTCATATTCCCTTCAAAGACATCATTCAACATATCTAAACTGTTATTCTTCAAATGTATAGATTCTGGCATATTTTCAAGTTTGGACTTTAACAATATGAGTTCGTCTTTCACACCTGCAATGGTTGAGCCAAGCTTCTCTTTTTTAAGGAGTAGAGCTCTTTTGGTCTTCTTTTGTTTGTATTCTCTCAAGCAATATTCCTTCCATTCAATGAGTAGCTCTCTATAACTTTCAACAATTTCTTCTACTGACATATCTTCATCACTAGCCTCACTACAATAGTCATATTTCCTAGTAAAGGCCATCACTTTATTATCTATTTCTCCTTTAATTTCATCGTCATGTTCAGACCAGGTGATAGATAATTCCTTTTTCTGTTTCTTTAGAAGAGTATGACATCCAGTTTTAATGTGACCAAAATCTTCACATTCAGAACATTGAACTTATTTTCCTTTATCATCTTTGAAATCATCTTTTCTCTTGTTTTCTGATCTTCCATTTATAGAAAATTCAAAGGTTTGAAAGGAACCGATGAGTTCATCAACCTTCAAGGTGCTTAAGTCTTGGGCTTCTTCAATACTTGTTACCTTCATATCAAACTTTTCAGGTAAAGATATGAGAATCTTTCTAACCAGCTTTTCTTCTGAAATCTTTTCTCCAAAAGCAAAATAATTATTAGCTATATCACACAGACGAATGTTAAAATCAGATATAGATTCATCTTCCGTCATTATCAAATTTTCAAACTTGGTTGTGAGAAGCTACAACCTTGACATCCTAACCTTGGATGTGCCTTCATGAGCAATCTTGAGAATCTCTCATGTTTCTTTTGCTTTAGTACAAGTGTTGATTAGTTTGAAAATATTATTGTCAACACCATTGAAAACATTCAAGGCTTTATCATTATCAAGGGCTTCATCATCTTCAACTTTAGACCAATCAACTTCAGGCTTCAAATTTATTGAACCATCTTGAGAAGTGATTGCAGGATGTTTCCAACCTTTAACCACAACTTTCCATGTTTGATGCCCATGGATTTTAACTTTAACCTTTAACCTTAAAATTCTGTTCCTTAAGGAAAAAATATCAAACTCGATGCTTCAACAACATATTCGAAAAGATACACCAAAACCACTACAGTAATAAGTACTAGATGATGGAGCAGAAAAAAATAAAGTACACAATCAATTGTTTATCTAGTTCAGTGAAACTACACCTATGTCTGGGGGGTTGAGTTCACAACCCAATAAAGGAAATTTAATATTAGTATCTTAGTAAAATTAGAATTATAAGAAACAACAAACCTTATGTTGTTCAATGAATTTCTATTTAGAGACCTCCTAAACATTAGAACTTACTCACTTCCTTCTCTACCACAAAATCAATGACAGGGGAAAACAACCATTAAATCCTAGTGATTGACATCAATCTTAACATGATGAAAGAATGCTGAATATTACAACTCAACTAGCCAAACCTTCTATGCCAAGTTACTGAAACATATAGGCGCACATAACAATGTTGAATTTACAACTCAAGTAGACAAACCTTCTATGCCAAGTTATTGAAACACAGAGGTGTACATAAAAATAATAAGGACTCTTGTAAACCCTAGCACTCTAAAATCTTCAATGTGAATGCTTGTTTTCTAATGTAGTTTTGAAATCGTTATAGAACAAAATAACTTTTGGCTTTTTCTTTGTAGATCTATAGTTATTTTTGTCCATAATCTTTGCACAATCTGTTGGATATTTGATTTGCTTCTTGAATATCTCCAACCAAAATATATGATTTGGTTTGTTATAAATTCAAACATAAATCTCCTTCAAATATTAATAGTTGTCCAGTAAATCCTATAATAATATTGCTAAACCGATAACAATAAAACATGATTGAATCTTCTCAAAAGATTATGTTAAATGGCAGCAATCCGGTGCCTGTTGCATAGGGCCCTTATGTAGTACCAACATGTTGTATAGTGCCTATCATGTTCAGTTTACTGGCTCATCGTCGTTATCTTTGGTAGAGAACTTGATTTTCCCCCTCATTTGAATTAGTTGGGCTCCTTCTAAAGTGGTGGTTGTTGGTGTGGTAAAGCAGCAAGCAAAAAATATTAAGTACCCAGTTTTGTCGTCTCCACAGGGATCGTTGCGATACGAACGCCGTTCAATATTCTCCATATTTCTAAGCCTATTCTTCAAAAGTTTTGGTTTAAAAGGTTCAAGGAACCATAAATAAAAATTGAAAATATAAATTAAAACTGAAATATAAACGGAGCCTTGTTGGGATTGGATTTCATCAATTGATAACATATGCATTCTTCTGATCAAGTTAAACACAACATAATCATTCGTCTAATACCCTTACTTATCACCCACGACAAAGCTTATCTCTAACGCAGTGTCGAGAGAACAATCATGTTGTCTCATTGGTGATCTCTCATCCAACAAAAACACAACACAAAGCATTAAGATCTGATACTCAAGCAAATGCTAAGCCTAAACCTATCTCTAGCATTTAGGACCTAACAAACAATCATCCTAGATCCAGATCTGAAGAGTATATCTCTATTACAGTTCGGATCAAAGATAATCGGGTAAACAAGGACGACACCCATATCGGATAAACAATTGTTTTGCATAAAACACAATGATTAAAATATGTACACACGCTTAACCCTTTTTACATGTATTCACCTAATCTGCCAAATGGTTGCGAACATCGTTCTTCATGACTATTATCACATACCTGCACAATATCATATTGATCCTACTCATGCTACCCATGCTACTTAATCAACATAATACCAAAGAGGATACAATGAATATCAACTACAAAACCATGTCAAAAGTTTGTTCACTGATAGAAGAAAATCTGAGATCAAAGATGTGAAAAGGTTTTGTCAAGACCCACAAATACATAATCAAAGATAATCAATCAATAGAGAATCCAAAATAGTTCACAAACATAAATTAGATGAAATACATAAGGTATCAAAAGATTACATCCAAACCCCAACAAGAGATCAAAGATCTTACCACCTCCCTCTTATGGTTTTGTGTTCCTCTCTCTAAAATAAATGAAGAGAGATAAGTTCTGATGTACCCAATGCTACAAAATGAAATAATGACCTAAAAAGCAATAAAAATACTTAAATAGAACATTCAGGATCTGTCATGTTCGCCTAGCGAACATATCCTTCGCCTAACGAACCGTAAGTTAGGCACGTGAGGTGCCTCTAAACAGTCAAACCACCTCTGAGACTTTTCCAAATGTTCACTAGGCGAGCAATTCTTCGCCTAGCGAAGCCTTTGCTGCGAGCTTCACCTAGCGAGTTTATGGTCCTTTTCTCCTCTTTCCAAGTCTGGGAGTGTTTGCTAGAGCTTCGCTATCACTTAGCCTAGCGAGTCCCTCGCTTCATAGTTCGCCTAGCAAACTTCATGATGTTCTTGAGGGAGCTTCGCTAGCAAGTTCGCCTAGCGAACTTGCTGTTGTTTTCATGTTGTCTTGGTTTTGTTGCCCATTTCTTGTGTCTTACTTTTCACTTGTTTTGTGCCTAATTCTTGCACAATAACACACAAACAAAGGTACCAAGAGGTTTTCTCATAATGTTGCAAACCAACCAAAGCAAGAGTGGTTTTCAACACTTTCTTGACAAAAATGAGTGAAAGATGCCAACATTTGGCAGATCAAATAAGCGAAATTTGGCATCTAACAACTCTCCCCAACTAGATTTTTGCTTGTCCTCAAGCAAAGTATGCCTCTCATTTCGCAACAAGAGGATTTGCTCAAGATTATGATTCACCCAAGAATTGTCAAAATCGCTCAAACACAAATGATGCAAACAAGTAATGGTTTCAAATGTTTAGAATCAAACAATGCACAAGAACTAAATTCTTATAGCAAATATAAAGCCATGCATCAATCAACAACTAAGTTCTTCATGACTGAATCACTCTTTCTCTTCTCTTCGAATAAGGATTGAAGAAATTACGCGTTTGCAACCGCGGGGATAATTTCACTCACATAACAAACAATGCCAATATCAATTTAATTCATACAATATCTAACAATCAAAATGAAAATATGGAAGCAAGAAGATCACTAAGGTCTTTAAGGTTGTAGCTTGGTCGGGTTTACAAACAAGGGACATTTCTAAGGCCATTGAAACGAAATTGCCGATGCAAAAGAGACATTCACCGTACACGTTATTTACACACCTCAACTTCATTCCATTTGTTTTTTGATTGCAAATCTTCCCAACTCTTATTTCACAACTTATTCTTTCACTATTTTTCTTTTTCAAGCAAGCATTATTTTTTTTATATTCATATTCACATAACAATTTTTTCAATGCTTGCTTGAGTTTTTCAAAAGTTGTAGCAACCTACCATCTTTTCTTTTCATTCTCCCCAACTTAACTTTTACTCAACCCTCAAGTGAACGCTTTTTGCTTTTTATGGCAAATAGGACAATTAAAACAAACTCAAGTGTTCAAGAAAATTTTTGGAATCTCACAAAGTTCAGAATGAGATTCACATTTTAAGGCTCAAAGGGGTTAACGAATTCTCTCTACTCACGGGTAAGTTGCATTTGGACATAGTTGTGCTCAATATAAACAAGTGCCTTGATCATATCTAATGCTTCCACAAATTCATAATGATAACAAGATAAAGCATGAATCACACGAATCAACAAAGTTTATCAAAAATCCAACATTTAGTAAACAATGGAAGCTTTCTCACAAATTGTGGTTTTTGGTCCTAAGTGAAACAATCATTCAAACAAGTTGCTAAAAGAACAATTTTCATTTGCACAAAGACTTAAGTTATTAAGCATTCTAAAATTCTAAACAAAGAAAACCATGTACCTTGACAACATTCACTTGTTTCATACTATCATCGCAATCCAAACTCGGTCGAAGATTCATTGAATGGTTTTGTGCCGATAGCAACCACTCTAGAAGGAGTTTTCGTCATTCCTGAGCACACTAGAAAAAAACATAAAAAGAAACAAATATATACAAAATATACAAAGCTTAAAAACATAGAACCATTGCAATACACTTCAATATCTCAACACAAATCCCCGGCAACGGCGCCATTTTGTTGGTGCGGTAAAGCAGCAAGCAAAAAATATTAAGTACCCAGTTTTTTCGTCTCCACAGGGATCGGTGTGATACGAACACCGTTCAATGTTCTCCATATTTCTAAGCCTATTCTTCAAAAGTTTTGGTTTAAAAGGTTCAAGGAACCATAAATAAAAACAGAAAATATAAATTAAAACTGAAATATAAACGGAGCCTTGTTGGGATTGGATTTCATCAATTGATAACATATACATTCTTCTGATCAAGTTAAACACAACGCAATCATTCGTCTGATACCCTTACGTATCACCCACGACAAAGTTTATCTCTAACACAGTGTCGAGAGAACAACCATGTTGTCTCATTGGTGATCTTTCATCCAACGAAAACACAACACAGAGCATTAAGATCTGATACTCAAGCAAATGCTAAGCCTAAACCTATCTCTAGCGTTTAGAACCTAACAGACAATCATCCTAGATCCAGATCTGAAGAGTATATCTCTATTACAGTTCATATCAAAGTTAAACAGGTAAATAATGACGACACCCATATCGGATAAACAATTGTTTTGCATAAAACACAATGATCAAAATACGTACACACGTTTAACACTTTTTACATGTATTCACCTAATCTGCCAAATGGTTGCGAACATCGTTCTTCATGACTATTATCACATACCTGCACAATATCATATTGATCCTACTCATGATACCCATGCTACTTAATCAACACAATACCAAAGAGGATACAATGAATATCAACTACAAAACCATGTCAAAAGTTTGTTCACTGATAGAAGAAAATCTGAGATCAAAGATGTGAAAAGGTTTTGTCAAGACCCACAAATACATAATCAAAGATAATCAATCAATAGAGAATCCAAACTAGTTCACAAACATAAATTAGATGAAATACATAAGGTATCAAAAGATTACATCCAAACCCCAACAAGAGATCAAAGATCTTACCTCCTCCCTCTTATGGTTTTGTGTTCCTCTCTCTAAAATAAATGAAGAGAGATAAGTTCTGATGTACCCAATGCTACAAAATGAAATAAAGACCTAAAAAGCAATAAAAAAACTTAAATAGAACATTCAGGATCTGTCATGTTCGCCTAGCGAATAGTAAGTTAGGCACGTGAGGTGCCTCTGAACAGTCAAACCGCCTCTGAGACTTTTCCAAATGTTCACTAGGTGAGCAATTCTTCGCCTAGTGAAGCCTTCGCTACGAGCTTCACCTAGCGAGTTTATGGTCCTTTTCGCCTCTGTCCAAGTCTGGGAGTGTTCGCTAGAGCTTCGCTACCACTTCGCCTAGCGAGTCCTTCGTTTCATAGTTCGCCTAGCGAACTTAATGATGTTCTGGAGGGAGCTTCGCTAGCAAGTTCGCCTAACGAACTTGTTGTTGTTTGCATGTTGTCTTGGTTTCCTTGCCCATTTCTTGTGTCTTACTTTTCACTTGTTTTGTGCCTAATTCTTGCATAATAATACACAAACAAGGGTACCAAGAGGTTTTCTCATAATGTTGCAAACCAACCAAAGCAAGAGTGGTTTTCAACACTTTCTTGACAAAAATGAGTGAAAGATGCCAACATTTGGTAGATCAAACAAGCGAAATTTGGCATCTAACAGTGGTCTTCTCTTGACAAATTTTATAAGATAGATTCCATTCTAGAGAGAACTGGGCTAGAGGGTGGTTAATGATCATAGAGATATTTATTGTCCTTTATGCGAGGATTCGGTTGAGTCGGTCTCCCATCTTTTTGTCACTAGTAAGTTAGATTTATCAATATGGTATAAGATATTCTAGTGGATGGGTTGGCAGGTGGTTTTTCATAGTGATCATAGGCTTCTTTTTTAATGTTTCCTCTCTTTAGGTGGTAACGCTAAGTCTGGGGGTAGTTTTGCTATGATTTAGAAAGTTGTAGTATAGAGCATTTGGAAAGCCCTTAATGATATTATATTTAATGAAATTATAAAAATTATGAAAAAGTTGGAGGTTTAAAGTATATTTTTGGCATGAAAATAGTTTCTAGGTAGATCAAAGGCGAGCTCATGTACATACTATGATTGGCTTCAAAACCTTATATTTTTCATTAACCTATAGCGGATCGAGTGTTCTTTCTGATTCTGAAGTAGGTGTTGGTATGTGGTTTTTATTTTTCTCTTTATAGTATTTCTGGTAGTAAGAGTTCTAACTTGAATCCTATGGATCGGTCTTTAGCTACTTGGGCGCTTTACTTGCCTTTTTGTTCAGTCTATTTTTCTATTTCTTCTGATGGTTTCTTTGTTGGTTTTTATTTATTTATAATATTGGATGTAGAAATCATGACCATAGCTTGAGAAATTGTGACAAATGCTTCATGTTTATCATCTTTGGTGTACACATGTGTTGATTTCCAGATGCAATAGATTGAGAGTTGGAAGACACAAATGATTGGTCAAATCTAAACCAACATTTAGTTGTATAGTGATCATACTTGCAACAGAATTGAGAATTAGGATGATTTTCAGTTAAAGTAAGCTTGCGACCATGTTTACAACCATAATATGTGCAACCTCTACCATGAGATTTAGAGAAACCACTACTAGAACCAACTTTTCTTTGACTGCTATGAGCAATATTTGCAGAGATAATAGACATAACTAGTTGCTTAAATTTGTTCAATTAAGCTTCTTGAATAAGAGCTTCTACATCATAAAGTGTTGGTGAATTAGTTCTTCCATACATTTAGATCTCAAACAAATTGCATTCCTTTAGGAGATAATCAATAATTGAGTCAATTTGGTCTTGTTTCAAAATTGAATCACCAATAACAAGTAGAGCGTTATCAGTTGCTTTAATTCGTAACACTTATTCACTAATCAAGCAATTCCATATCTTTGATATTTTGATTCAACTTGCAATTGGCGAACCTTTGCTTTCATTTATGCATTGACATATATATGAATCTTATCATAAATTTCAAATGCATGCTTGCAAGAAAGACTCTATGTAATACCGATTCATAAATTTTAGAAAACGATTATATGAATAAAATAAGGTTTTGAATAATTCATGCCTCATATTCTTCTGAAATATTACCTTCTTGATGAACTTGACCTGTATTGAATTTGAGTATTCACCATGAGCTTGTGCATTTTTTGTGTGAGAATTACTTATTCTACTTGTTGATTCCATATAAGATAGTTGTTATATTGCAAATTTATTGACAATTTTGGACCAAACATGCGGTTGGAGCTCAAATTGGAGAAAGTTAATGAAACTATTTCGGAAGTTTGGGATGGATCTTTGGTAATAGATATTTAATGTTTGGGACATGCCATCATAACTATCAGTGAATCTTTAAATTTATGAGTAAGATTAGATTTATCGAAGAAGATGACTCATTATGGAATCTTCAAACATAAGTTGTAATGTTTAATAGAAAGTTTTTAGGAGAAGAAGTTGATCAAAGAAGATATTGATACCATGTTAAAAAAATAGAGAGAACTTTACATATAAATTCTCATTGTATTTATTAAATTAAACAAATACATGTTGTTGGGGAGTCCGGAGAGTCTCGGAGGTGTTAATGGCGGTATGAGTCACCTCTCTTTTATACTCTATATTTTCTCAACTTCTAGTCAATTTTCTAATTCATATGAAACATATCCACTCACTCTTGAATCCTAACGAAAGTTGCCATTTGTATATGCAACCTATCAAATATGTATCTATTAATAAAACATAAATGCGAACAATCAATAAAGCCCCTTACTTTACACTTGCAAAAAGTTAAAATAGTAAAAAACCAGTCTCCCATTTAATTCACTATTTCAAACAAATGCTACCAAGTGTCAAGTTCCTATTTGGCGCATTTTTAAATTTCACTTTTTCCTCCACTTCTCACTCTTTCACTCACCATCTCAAACCTCTTTCCAATTAAATTCATTTTTTTATATATTTCTTTCTCTTTTCATTTCATTATTTTATATTTTCTACCTAATTATTTTATGTTCTCCCTATTATTATTAATATATTAAAATGTATATTTATAGTATATGATTATCATATTAAATATTTATTGGCGTATAAATGTATAAAATATTGGCATTTAGTTTTATTTTTATGACATATTTGATCAATTCTATTTATTTATTATTATTAAAAATATTAATTAATCTATTTTTAAATTTTAATAAAATTCATAGTTTATTTTATGAAATTGGATAATACTAAATAATCATACATAAAACTAACTCTGTCTCACATACCAGTGTCATAAAAATATATATTTTATTTTAATTAATAATTTTCATTATTTGAGATATAAAACTTTTATTTTAAAATGTCAAAAATTCTCTTTTTCACACATGTTACTATCAACAAAAAAATTTATTTTATTTTAATTAACGATTGTCTTTACTTGAGACAAAAAAAAATTATTTTTAAATGTCAATTTTTTTCACGGGTCACTTATCAACAAAATATCTATGCTATATTTTAATTTAAAATTATTTTTATTTGAAACACAAAATTCTTATTTTCAAATATCAAAGTTTCTCTTTTTCTCACGGGTCATTATCAGCAAAATATCTATTTTATTTTAATTAACAATTGCCTTTATTTGAGACACAAATTTTTTATTTTTAAATGACAAAGTTTCTCTTTTTCTCATGTGTCACTATATATAAAATACATATTTCATTTTAATTAACAATTTCTTTTATTAAAATTATAATTTTCAAATGTCAAAATTTTCTTGGAAAGAGTGAGGTGCATGTTGGTTAGTGCTGGATGAAGGTGTTTTAGGCAGAGACTGTTATGACTGCATCATACCTGATAAATAGGTGTCTCTCGACTGCTTTAGGGATGAAGAAACCTAAATAAGTTTGGTCGAGACATCCACCTAATCTCGACAGACTTAGAGTATTTGGCTGTGTAGCATATGCTCATATTAGGCAAAATAAGATCGAACCTAGAGCTCTGAGATGTATGTTCCTTGACACCCTGAAGAAGGCAAAGTTTATAGGTTGTGATGCCTAGAGCCAGGTCACAGGAGGTGTTTCATAAGTCGAGATGTAGTTTCTAATGAAGCTGAGATGACTTTCAAGAAACTTGTTGGGGCTAGGTTAGTTAACTGTAAGTGGACTTTCAAGGTTAAGGAAGGAATCGAAGAAGTGAGGTCAAAGTGATTTAAAGCAAGGTTGGTTTCTATGGGGTTCACTCAGAAAGAAGGTGTCAACTTTAATAATGCGTTCTCACATGTTCTAAAGCATAGATCCGTTCGAATTCTACTTGCCGTGGTGGAAAAGTTCGACCTAGAACTTGATTAGATGATGTGAAAACAACTTTCTTGCATGGTGAACTAGATCAAACAATCCTAATGAGGAAACTTGAAAGGCATGCAGAAAAGGGAAAGGAAGATTATGTGTAAAAGCCGAATAAGTTGTTATATGGCCTAAAACATTCTCCTCGACAATGGAATATAAGATTCGACAAGTTTATAACACGCATAGGTTTCACTAGAAGCCAGTTCGACCATCGTGTTTTCCTCTGATTTTGACCTGGAAATTCACTTGTTATTTTGTTGCTTTATGTGGATGTTATCCTCATAGCAAGCAAAAGTGTCGAGGATGTTATAAAGGTGAAGGTTGAACTTGATAAAAAGTTTGACATGAAGGATTTGGGAGTTGCCTCTAGAATTCTTAGGGTTGACATATGGAGAGATAGAAAGCAGTTGAGATTATTCTTATCTCAAGAGACAGACTTATTAAAGGTTCTCGACAAGTTTGATATGTTGAATTCAAAGCCTGTTGAAACACTGACTAATTCTTAGTTCAAACTGAGTACGAATCAAAGTGCTAGTATTGAAATCAAAAGAGCATATATGAATAACATTCCATATGCTAGTATAGTTGGTTCCTTGATGTATGCTATGGTCTATACGAGGCCAGGCATAACATATTCAGTGAGCCTTTTAAGCAGGTACATGGCCAGTCCTAGAAAGATGTACTGGTAAGCATTGAAATGTATTCTAAGGTACACATATGAGTCTTTGAGTAGAGTCCTAATTTATGGTGGAGCATGTGGTGATGATAGGAAATTTGAAATCGAAGGATTTGTCGACTCTGATTATATAGGTTGTATAAAATCTGGAAAATCTATTTCTGGATATGTGTTCACTATATTTGGCACAACTATTAGTTGGAAAGAAACACTTCATAAGGTTGTTTCATTATTAACCATTGAAGTGGAGTATATTTCCCCCACTGAATTTGTGAAAGAAGCATTCTGGCTTAAAGATTTTGCTAAGGAGCTGAAACTTCAAGGTCAAGTAATCACTGCTAAATGTGATAGTCAAAGTGAAATACACTTGTCAAAGAATTCAGTATATCATGAGCGAACTAAACACATCGATGTGAGGATACATTTTGTCAGAGAGATAATCGAGCGTGGAGAAGTCCGAGTGCTGAAGATTTTGCTTGATGAAAATGCTGCTTATATGATCACCAAGACATTGAAAAGTTGCAAGTTTTCCCACTATATGCAGCTGATAAGGATACATGAAAATAACTAGTTAGTTTAGTGGTTCAGAGTTTGTTCCAAGACAGAGATTTGTATCTTATGGATTATAAGCTATTGTTGTAGCAAATTCTGTTAAAGTCGAAGAGCTCTGTCGAAGACGAAGAGCTAGTGTAGATGTGAAATATGTTACCTTGTTATTTAAGTTTGCATGTTGAATTGAGTCAGTCTCTTGGACCAAATATTTAGTATGTTAGTTGAAAGGTAAGATTTAGTTTTCTCTTATAAACAATATACTAGTCATGACTTCTCCATTTATCCCTAAGAATCCTAATAAGAGAGAGAAAATGGTGTGGTTGAAATTCAATTGTAAACATTGTTTCTTAATGTGTAATTGAATCAAGAATCAAATTTTTAACCACTTTGACATGTCTTTGTCTTTCTCTTCTATCTTTTCTTTTACTTTGTAGTTTTCATATTAATCTAGAAACCGATCATACTCTATTTTTTGAGCATCGCTTTCACAACAAGATACAAAATTTTATTTTTAAATGTCAAAACTCTTTTTTTTCATTTCACAGAATCATTTTCTTTGTGTATATTTATTTAACACAATTGAATTTGTATTATTATTGATTGTTATAATTAAGTTATCACAATTGAATATATATTATTATTGATTATTATAATTAAGTTATATATATATATATATATATATATATATATATATATATATATATATATATATATATATATATATATATATATATATATATATATATATATATATATATATATATATATATATATATATATATATATATATATATATATATATATATATATATATATATATATATATATATATATATATATATTACCATATTAAATAAATCTCTCATAGATATATTGCTAGTTCTATCGAATAAACTGTTCTGGACTGAGCCTAGACCTGCCCCGCAGTTGTGCAGGCCCAACCCAACGCTGATTTAGGGAGCCCCAACAAAGCCCAATCTTCCTTCATGTCGGGCACATGTAGTTCCGTAGTCAGGAAAACCACTACATAACACGAGGAGGGTTTACGCGTCCTTCCCACGTTCTCCACGTGCCCCCCACGCAGGGACACGTCATCAGCCAACTACCCACTTCTGAAAGAACTGGTCAGCCCACTTTCCAAGGATCATGGGGCAGTTGATCTAGGGCGAAGATCACGTGCTAGTCTTCCCTATGCCACGTAAGCCCTGGAAGTTACTCGTGTTGAACCTTGCAATCCAACCCAATGCAAAGTAACAGTTGGCCCAATGCTGGGTCACATTATAAATACCCTCTTTCACTAGAGGGTCAGGTATTCCATTCTACACACCTAATCTCTATGTACTTGCTCTTTCTAAATTTCGTTACTCACTTAGGCATTGAAGTACCTTGCAGGTTTACCCTTTCCTCCTTTTCAACACTAGTGAACATAGGAGCTCACGATACGTTGTAGACTACTGATTCCTTTCTGATCAGGTAACATCAGTGGCGTCGTCTGTGGAAAGTCTTTGCTCCTCCATTCTTTCTCCTATACAAGCATTGAAGCTCAAGAACCAAAGCAACATCCAACTTTCATTTGATCATGGCCATCCCACGCAACGACAATGCTCCGAAAACCGCATTCATTCCCTTCACCAACGGTGACGACCACAATCCCAATGTGACCGTTCACGTCAAGGAGGGTGAATCCAAGGACAGGCACATCGCCTCTCCCTCCTTGGAAGATACGGGCTTCAACGCCGCCCTCCGCATGGATAGCCTGACTGTCTACTAGCCAATCCCAGTGCCATCCAGCATCGACCCCACCATGGTGGCTCTGTTCGAGGCAATCAACCAGACCAACTTGATGATCTTCCAACAGAATGAGCGTATAGAGATGCTTGAGAAGGAGCAAAAATGACGCTCTCCCCCATGTAGACATCATCGCCTCATCTCCAATAGTCCCTCTCTTCCCCCACAGAGGACGTGACATGACGAATCTAGGAGCCCTTCTCCCTAATAGACTAGAAATCTCCCTCGCTTAGAGAAGCCTCAGCTAGTGGCCTCCCAAAAGTGCAACCGATCACCTCCCCAAAAGGAGCGAAGTTCCCCCGTTCAGGAAAGGAACAAAGCTGAAGAAGGCACCGAGAAGCCAAAGAGTCGCCGGAGGAGTCCTCCCTGACGAAACAGAAACAATCACGGTGACCTTTCCCCTTCTTAGTTACCTATCAGGAGTGACGAGGACAACCAACTCTCACCACTGTCCAGGGCCACAGGGAGACCTCATTGCCCGTTGGGATGGAAAAGCCCCCACCCTTGGTGACATATGATGGTACGACCGACCCGGACGACCACTTTGAAAGCATCAATGTGATGCTCGACTCTCGGAACTCCCATGGAGTCATCAAGTGAAGGCTCTTCCCCACCACCCTAAGGAAGGGTGCTATAACATTATACAACTGCCTCGCACCCGAATCTATCACCTCCTGGGGAGAACTAAAGAGGCAGTTCTCTAGGCACTTCACAGCTTCCCGGCGCCACCCGAAGACGGAAGCATCCTTGAAAGCCATCATCCAGGGAAAAGATGAACCTCTTCGGGATTACATAGAGAGGTTCAACCAAGAAGCCGTCCAGGTGACAACCTCGGACGACATGAAGAATTTTCTGGTCGAGCGAGGACTGCGACCTTGCATTGACTTCGCCAAGGCTGTCGGGATCGAGAAACACCGTACCTTGAATGTTCTCTTCCTCAAGGCTCAATCATACATCCAATATGAGGAAATAGAGGCTGCCCACTACGACAGGCGGAATCAAGAAGGCGTCAGGGGCGCTAGGCACGAGGATCTCGCTGCTCCTCAAAGAGGCGGGGAAAGAAGAGAGGACCGACTTCGAGAACAGAGGGGGCTAGCAAGCCGGTTCACTGAGTACATGCTACTCACAACTACCTACGAGTGCATCCTGGAGGATCCTCGACAAGTTCAAAGGTCAATCGAACCCAATTACCTTCTACCTCGAGGAGCTACCCGGAGGTGCACCCAATTACAAAATTCCCCTCTTAATCAAGGCTCAGATGGAAAACTTTGACGTGCACCGAGTCCTAGTCGACCAAGGGAGCTTGGTGGACATAATGTACACCCATCTGTTTACTATCCTCCAGCTCGACGATAGCCATTTGACCCTGTATGTCAGCTCTGACCTATAGGGCTTCAACGACACCACCACAAAGCCTTAGGGAAATGTGGAGTTGCTCGTCACATTCGAAGTCGAGGAGACCGCCGGGCAAGTAAAGGTCTGCTTTTTGGTGATCAAGTGCCCTTCTCAACAGTCGGTTCCCCATCAAGCAGGAGTAGAGTATAGAGTCTGAAAATGAATCTCCAGCAGACAACGGGTAGCCATCCCACCCAACGCGCCCCATTCCAGATGGAGACTTAGAGTTCATCATACTCGAAGATGACCCAAGAAGAAGCATGAAGAATTGAACTAAACTTCCCGACCTGGTGAGGAAGCAGCTAAAGGCCCGCCTCTGGGAGAACGCTGACTTGTTGGCATGGAGTGCTGCTGAGATGTCAAGCCTCGACCCCGAAGAAGCATGCCACCATATTACCATAGATCTGACCCCTAGGGAAGTAGTTTAACATAGGCGTAGGTAGTCTTCTGAGAAAGCGGAGGCTGCTGAAAAAGTTATAAAAGACTTCCTAGAGGAAAATTTTATATCGGAAGCCCAATACACAACCTGGCTATCCAACGTTGTACTAGTTAAAAAAACATAATGGAAAATGGAGGATATGCAATTGATTACACTGATCTCAACCGGGCATGTCCCAAAGATGCTTACCCGTTACCTAACATCGACAAACTCGTCGATAATTCTGCAGGTTTCGAACTGTTGTCATTCATGGATGCATACTCGGGGTACAATCAAATCCCCATGGCGAAGACCAAAAAAATAATACACAACCTTCATGACCGAGTCGGGCAATTATTACTACAACGTAATGCCCTTCGGCCTGAAGAAAATCGATGTGAATTACTAGCGGATGATGAACAAAGTGTTTCGGGGAAAAATCGGGGACATGCTCGAGGTCTACATGAACGATATCATCGTGAAGTCGTGAGATAAAATCAACCATACCGACCATCTCAAAAAGGTCTTCGACACGGCGAGGACGTGCAGAATAAGGTTCAATCCGGAGAAGTGCACCTTCGGTGTACGGGCAGGAAATTTCCTCGGGTTCTACTTGTTGGAACGAGGAATAGAAGTGAATTCAAAAAATGTAGGGCTTTCTCCAAGTTTGCAACTCCGAACACGAAAAAGTTCATCCATTCCCTAAACGGGATGCTCACGTCACTATCCTGTTTCGTCGCCAAGTTCGCCAAACATGCCCTCCCATTCTTCAAGCTTCTGCGCAAGGAGGTCGCATTCAAATGAAATGAGGAGTGCGAGCATGCCCTTCTCCACCTCAAACAAGTCCTCTCAGAGCCACCGATACTGTCGAGGCCTGAGGTCGGTGAAACCTTGTACTTGTAACTTGTCGTCGCTACCGAGGCCGTTAGTGCGACACTGATCCGGGAGACTCCCGAAGGGCAGAAGTATATATATTTCATAAGCAAATCCTGCTAGGGTCACGAGCTCAGGTACCAGCAGATCGAGAAGGTCGCTTTAGCCCTCATCAACACGGCCAGGAGGTTATGGCATTACTTCATAGCCCACACGATCATGGTCATAACCGACCAGTCCGTCAAACAGCTACTCGAGCGGCTAGACATGTCAGGCAGAATACTTAGATGGTTGCTCGAACTCTCAAAATTCAATGCCCAATACGAGATCATAAAGGCCCTCAAGGCATAAGTCCTGGCCGACTTCTTCGTGGAAATAGCCTCCACAGAGTCCCCGACCCCGAGGCTCACAAGTGGACCATCTTCACCGACGGCGCCTCCAGCTCGACTGGAAGTGGAGCGGGCATCATCTTGAAGAATGAAGAAGGCATCTTGATAGAACTATCTATTGTACCCCAAAATTTGACCAACCGTTTCTGGCAGTTTGGCTTGTGTTTTGTTTCATTTGCATTTGCATCTACCTATCGCATACGGTGCATTTTTTCCAGCCGAATTGACTTTATCGGGATTACATCCCTCTTCTCGCGCTTCTGGCGATTCAAACCAGTTCGAATAAGGAGGATTATTTTGGAATTTGTGCTATTCCCGGTGATTCAGTCTATGCTGTTATTTTTTGAGGATATTTCGGTATCCGTGTTTTACCGGTTATTTCATTACATTCTCGCATTTTTTGTTAACTGATTTAATTGCTTTGCATTGGAATTATTACTAATTTTCTAGATTTTATTTTGTTAACTTTTAGCATAGAATTTAGATTTTTGATAGTTTTATCCTTTATTTTCTATTTTAGATATTATTAGAGTTTTAATAGATTTTAAATAGTTTTTTCTATTTTTAGAGTTTTCTAGAAATTAATTTTGTTTAGAATATTAGGTTTTATTTCATTAATCTAGATTAGTTTGGTTAGAATTTTGGATAGAGATTTAATATCAGAATATTAGTTTTATTTTAGTTAATTGGTTGGGTCTTAATAAGGTCACGTTAGCATTTAATCAATTAGCTTTGTTTTGATATTAATTTTAGTTAGACTTTTGGTTCAGCTTTATTAAAATCATTTTCAGCTTTAATTAATTAATCAGCTTTAATCTGTCATTAATCTGTCATTTGCAGCTTTAATCGGTCTTAATTTCGCAGGCCACTTGTCGCTAATCAGGCCCAGTCAATGCAGGACCATGACACTTATCAGGCTATAAAGCATGTTCTCTCTCTCATCATCAAGGGCTGACACATCACCCACATGAGCTGGCGTCATCCGTCACCATGAAAACACTAACTATCACTCGTCGGAAAAATCAAACTCATCCAGATGCCACCGTAACCATCGCCAAAAAACTGATGAACTCGCCGGAAACTTCATCATATTGCCGGAAACCTTCACCGTCCGCCGGAAACTTCATACAATGTTCATCATGTTCATAATCTTCACCGAGTTTTTCCAGATTTCTTCACACGAACGTTCATCATCTCCATTCAATTTTTTCCAGATCTTCATCTGTGTTCATCGTGTTCATAACCGTTTTTTCCAGATCTTGATATGTTCATCCATGTTCTTCAATCTTCATCAAGATTCATCCAACCTTCGTCTTTTTCTGGATATTCATCCTTGTTGAATAACCTTCATCTATGTTCATACATCTTCAAGCATTTTTCCAGATCTTTAACTTCCTCCATGATCTTTAACATCAACGAGTCAACATCTTCACACATTTCCGGATCCTCTTCATACGCCTTCATCATCTCCGTAAGCATCAACATCAACAACCTCCGTCTCCAAATCTCCAACATGCAAACCAACCTCCCTTTCTTCATCAACTCTCACCTCAAAAACACTCCAGGTTTTCATCTTCGTTGCGAACTGTAACCGTAAATTCAGGTTGTCGACTTGATTCACACCTTTGTTCTTCACCGTAACCTCCATGGATGAACGACCTTCGTTAGATCTGGACGAAAACTCACTTCCGCAATTTTCAATCTCTTTGAAGCATATCAACTTGTATTTTGAGTGTTGGTTGTTTGTTTTGATCTTAACTGGACAGAAGAAGGTGATTGAAAATCGAAGAAAGGAATTGAATCGGAGAGAGACCGGGACAAGCGGCGGCGGAGTAGGAAGAAACTAGGGTTTGAAGAACTGAAGTGAAGAAGATGATGCATCGTAAGACACCTCCAAATTGGGTTAGTGGGCCGTGAGGCCCAACTACTTCTTTCAGTCTATACTACCTCCATTATCCTTATTACACCCCCTCTGCTGCTGCTGTTTGTTTTGATGTGGGCCTTCACCCTAAGCCCAACCGTGTGGCTCTTGTTCTCCACCCCTGTTTTTGGATTACACTCCCTGTTGCCTTTTCTTTTGGTTTTGTTTGTATTATATTTTGTATATTTTGAATATTGGTCCCGATTCGAAGCATCATCAAGGATCAAAAGAGGAGAAGATGAGAATGGAGCTTGCGCATAATGTCAAGGGTCAACGAAACCACTCTGTTCGGCAACATCTTTCTAATTCAAGTCTTTTAATCAACCGCCGAGCGTTATGAGTTCTAAGTAATAGATACGTGGGAATTGATGAGTGGGGGGCCTCCTCTCGTTCGTCTAGAGTGTTTAGCGTATACCCTTTGGGCAATATGTGACGCATTCGCTCCTACACCTTAGGTTGTAGCGTGTGTGTCCCGAGTTCCTTCCCGTTTAGGCGTGTTAGACCTAGTTCCTCTTTTCTCTCGCCCCGCACGATCGAGACTCCTTTCTCTCGCATTCTGGCGATTGAGATCCCTTCTCTTGCCCCCGTGCAATCGAGACCGTTTCCTGTAGTTAGCCGAACTACAGCTGCTCTGATCTCTCATACTTGTTGAGAGTATGTAGGCATAGGATTGCAATGATCCTTGAGAGCACTTTTCCCCTTTCTTGTAGTTGGCGAACTACAACTGCTTTGATTTCTCATGCCAGATGAGAATATGTAGGCACAAGACGCGATGTCTTGGCGAGAACACTAACAACTAACTTCTCTTTTCTCTCGTTTCTGTGTGATCGAGACTTTCCCGCTAACGACTAATCTTCCCCTTCTCTTGCCCTAGTGCAATCGAGACCAGCCCGTAGCTCTGAATCCGTTAGATCCCCGTACCTTTAAACCAATGACATACTACGTCCATTCTACCGCAAACAGGTAACGCATAAGTCTCCAATGGTTGAGCAGCATACGCCTAACTGCTAGAATGCGTATGCTAGTATCGTCAACCTTTTCTCTTGCCCTTGTGTGATCGAGAACACCTTGTTTTCCCGTAGTGAGCCTGAACTACGTTTTTCTCTGATTTCTCATGCAAGATGAGAATATGTAGGCATAAGACGCGATGTCTTGGCGAGAAATTCCCCCCGTAGTTTCCCGAAATACGTTGACTCTGACTTTCCCATTGCACGAGGGAATACGTAGGCATAGGGCAGCGATGCTCTATCGAGTAAGTTATTTCTATTTAGCTTTAGCAGCCGTAGATAGTTTGTTTTTCACCCATAGACTAGACAACAAGCGTGGATCCCGTCGAGTACGAAGGACGTGAGGGGTGCTCATACCTTCCCCTTGCGTAACCGACTCCCGAACCCGAGATTTGGTTGCGATGACCAATCTTATCCCGTTTCGCAGGTTTTCTCTAATCGTTTCCTTTCCCTCTGTTGAGATAAATAACGAACGGTGGCGACTCTTCTGTCATTTCCGACACCTTTTTTCGTAGTAGTGACAGTATCCCTCTCCTTTTCATTCCTGATGTCAAACAACCAGGCCGAGTACGAGGCATTCCTCGTAGGACTCCGCTTGGCCGAGGACCTTGGCGCGAAAGAGGTAAAGATTTTCACCGACTCCCAGCTCGTGGCCTCCTAGGTACGGGGAGAGTACCAAGCCAAGAACGACAACATCGTCGAGTAACTTGCCTTGGTAAAAGAAAAAATGAAGAGCTTTAAGTCCACAGAAGTGTAACACGTTCCACGTGAACACAACACCAGGGCGACATCCTGTCAAAACTAGCAAGCACGAAGAAGAAGGGCGACAACAAGTCTATAATCCAGGAGGTTCTCTCTCGACCGAGCATCGAGAAAGACACGGTGACAGTCGAGGTTAATGCTATCGGCGACATCAACTGCTGGATGAGCCCTGTATACAACTATCTCAGCACGGGGCGTCTGCCCGAAAATGCAAAGGAGATCAGCGTGGTCAGGTGTCGAGCCTACTCATACGTCTTGGTCAAGGACAAATTGTACTATAGGGGATTCTCCATTCCTCTCCTCAAGTGCATCGACGAATCCAAGGTATCAGGCATACTTCAAGAGACCCACGAAGGAGTAAACGCCCAACACCTCGACGGGCGATCACTCGCCCGTAAGGCTCTACGAGAAGGATATTATTGGCCCACCATGCAGCAAGACTCCGAAGAGCACATCAAGAATTGCGACAAATGCCAGCGACACGGAGAGATGTATCGGGCCCCGCCTAACGAGCTCAAAATGCTCTCATCTTCGTGGCCTTTTCATGGTGAAGGATGGACATCCTCGGGCTCTTTACCACAGGGTCATACCAAAACAAGTACTTGATAGTCAGCGTCAACTACTTCACTAAGTGGATAGAGGCCGAAGCCTTGGCCAAAATCACAGCCCAAAACATACTCTCTTTCTAAAAAAGGAACATACTTGCTCGTTTTATGGTCCCCCAAGCAATCGTCACCGACAACGGGACTCAATTGACCGACAAAAAATTCCAGTACTTCCTTACCAAGCTAGGCACAAAGCAACACTTCACATCGGTTGAGCACCCACAAATGAACGGGCTGGCTGAAGCCGCGAACAGAGTGATCCTGCATGGCCTGAAACGAAGACTGGGAGACACCAAGAAAAGGTGGGTCGAAGAGCTACACAACATGCTGTGGGCCTACAGGACGACCTCGCACTCGATAACCGGGGAGACTCCATTATGACTGACCTACGAAACTGAGTGAGTGATTCCGGTAGAGATAAGGAAACCCTCCAAGAGAACCGAGTCTCCCCTCGACGAAGAGGCAAACGGCGAAGCCTTGAGGGAAGAACTCGACCTAGTCGAGGAAATCCGGTCGGGGGACATCCCTCTGCGAAGCCTCGCTGAAACAAAGGATAACTTTGCGGTATGACAACAAAGTCATCAAGCGCGAGTTCAGGTGGGCAGCCTAGTCCTACGAAGGAATCAAAAGGACTCGCGCGAGGGAAAACTCGCCACTAACTGGGAAGGCCCCTACCAAGTCCGCGAGAAAACGAGCATTTGGGCCTATTACCTTGAAAACCTGCACGGGTAGGAACTTATTCGACCATGGAACGCTGAAAAGCTCAAACAATATTACAGTTAGACACTTCCCACGACCTCACTAGCGTCACGACCACAGGGGTGCGTCAGGGTACAGGCGCGACTCCTAAATTCAAAGAAAAAAGACAAATGTCTGCTCTTTGTGTGTGCGAGCAGACTCTTGATTCGACAGGGACCCCTAAATTAAGCTTCATCATTGTCGTACCGACAAGGCAGAACGCCCATCTCGCAATGGGAAGTTCACGCCGCGAAGCGAGGACCTTGACTGAGGTCTTAGCCCCACTATCAATCGAATATCTACTCCGATCACCCGACCAGTTCCCTACATGGTCAGTCACAACACATGTCGAGCATAACCCCGATAATGAACAGACAATAACTATTTCATACATACATGAAAAATAAGAAAAATAAGGCACACACATCATGAAAGTGAAATACTGCGTTCCAAAGGCGAGCAAAGACCATTGTTCGACATTACAAAATATGGCACGCAGGCCGAAGACAATTATATCAAAATGTGGCGCGCAAGCCAAAAAAGAAAATACAACAAAAAGTACTAAACAACTACATTCTCCTCGGGTTGGTCGCCCACTACAATTTGACCATCATCCTCCTCTTCAACTTCTGGCACGACCACGTGACTCTAGAACACCTGGTGATAAGGGCATATTCCTTTGTTGAAGAGCTGGACGCCAAGGTTCACGACCTGGAGCTGCTCCACAACACCGTTAAAGCCCACCTCAAGAGCCCCCAAACATTCATACTTTAACTCCTGAATCTTCGACACCGGGTCAGCCTGAGATGTCATGAGCTTCTCCTCGGTAGACTCATCCTCGTCGGGCCTTGCAGCTGCTTCCAACTCGGTGATCCTCGCCAAAAGCTTTGCCCTCTCTTTGTCGGAGGCCTCCACATGCTTCTCCACCTCGCTGTAGAGCTTGAGCTAGGCGACATTCCTTTCCTTGCATTTGTCGAGGTTGGTCGCCAGTTTGTTTCTCTCAGCCTCAACGGTCCCGAGGTCATTCTGCAGCTTGGTCAGGTCAGCAGAGCAGCACGTCTTGTCATTAAGGACCAGAGCCATTTTGAAAACCTACATCACTGTGACCATATCCTCTGATAATGCCTTCCTCCTCTCCTTACAGTTGACGCCCAAGATGGCCTTGGACTTAGCAGCACTCACGATCGGGGAGTTAGCACCGCAGAAGAAATCAGACTGCAAATAGCAAGGTGGGAGCACATACTTCTCCTCAGAGACGCCCCCTGT
Source organism: Lathyrus sativus (assembly GCA_963859935.3). Classification (NCBI taxonomy): domain Eukaryota; kingdom Viridiplantae; phylum Streptophyta; class Magnoliopsida; order Fabales; family Fabaceae; genus Lathyrus; species Lathyrus sativus. Next base: position 25,892,441 of record OZ012740.1, on the reverse strand, counting down.
GAGGTCGACAATTTCAGGCTCGCTGACTCGCATTCTCTTAGGAATCCCCTACAAGGTCGGAGATTGGCTTCCTTGGGAGGAAGAGGACGAGCCTCCGGATGTGAGGTCTGGACCGGGCATCTGTTGTACTTGGGCGACTCGCCCCTTACCGACCTTTTTCCCACCCTTTATGGCCGCTATCTTCTTCACGCGCTCCTGCATGCTCGACATCTTACTTGCAAAAGAATAAACAAATAAGTCAGCGAACAGCCAACCGACGACAGAAACATAGAAGGAACCCGAGTAAAAGGGGGTTCCCGCTACCTAAGAACCGTAAGGCCTCCTCGTCGGAACCATATTCGAGGAGGGCTTTGGTGTTTATTAATCGTTGCTCCCAAATAACCTCTCCAAGGGAGTCGAGGATAAAATTCTCGTCCGGAGTCACACACTTCGTGGGGGTGAAGTTAGAGACAAATTCAACCAACTTTTGGTGGGCCAGCCGGTCCTCGACATCCAATGAATCGAGCCTAACTATGTAGCTGTCTGTACCCCTTTTGAAATGATTTGCCGTCTACTCCAACGGGATCTTCAAATCCTAGATCTCCTCCCGCTGCCCGCTCTCTTCCTTAACCACGAGATCTTACAAAGAATCTACGATCGTGTGAGTGATGTGCTTGACAATGAAATACCGGTCTTTGAAAGGTACGAATACAATCTAGATATGCCCGAAACAGTCTCCTCGGCTGCTTCAGGGACACCCAGCTATGTCGTCCCTCAAATGTCTGTCATTGGAGATGGAAGATGCAGAAGAAAAGAGTCAGCGTAGTCCCGACATGGAGGTATCGGCATACGAGCTCATACGCCCGCACGAACGCGATCGCGTTGCGGTATAGCTGCGAGGGCGTCGAGCGCAGCCAGTCGAACACTCCCCGTTGGAAATCGCTAAAGGGAAGACGCATGCCCGCTTCTCGAAAAGTAAACTCATACATAGGAAACCTCATCCCTTTGAAAGACAAGCATATCCAATGGTGTCCCCGAGGTTTATACACCTGCTAGTTCATGGAGGATCCCTCGCAGTAGTCCTCGATGTTAGTGTAAGCATCAGATTCGTACACGACAAAGCGAAAGGGAATACGTAAGGGCTCTTGCCCATCCCAATCTATGGCAGTCCGCTTTTGTGTTTCACTGGTCTGTACGACTGGAGAATCGGGCTCGTCGTCAGTCTCAATGATCCCCTCAATCCTTGCAGCCATCTTACCTGAAAAGCAGAGGAAAATGGTGAATTTGAAATTTCAGATCAAATCCACCCTTCCACTGGAAATCAAGTGAAAGGGAGAAAAGAGGGGCACATGGCCACTAGATAGGCCTCCCCGAGCGAAATCACCCTATTAGAGTGCTCATATAGGAGAAGTTCCTCTTCGGCCACGAGATCCCGCCCGGTTGGAGGAGCCCCCAGGACGGGGATCCCTTCACCAAGACAACAAGAGGCGGGGATAGGATTCCTGAGACCTGATGCCGAGACCTTCATCTAAAGTCCTCAGGATCCTCATCCCAGATCCTCGAGAAGTCCATCTTATGTCCTCTGGGCACTCATTGTCGGTCCCCGGGGCGTTCATCAGAAACATCATACGTTCAAAGTCGGGAACTTTGTGGTTTCCCCGAGAGCTTCATCAATCCACGGGAGAAACCACCAGAAAAATGCAAGAAACTAAAGAAAATAGCCAAACACTTACTTGGTACAGTGGTTCTTAGGAGACGCGACGACGGCGGCGGCGAAAGAACGGAGGCGAAGAAGAGGAAACACAGAGGGAGAATAAAGAACATCCTGAGCGAAGGAAGGGAAGCGTGCGAATGACTCGAACTCGACCCTTATTTATAAGCCTAGCACGAGACTTGAAGCGTCCCTAGGCACTTGAGTACCCCCTACTCCTAGCCGCCTTAGGACATTAATTACCTTGACACGTGGTGTCACCAGACACATCATGCACCCATTCGAATTCCTCTCTTGCCCGGAAACGTCTGTGGTCGTTCCCTCCGACGTCTCCCAAGCATGCGGGCCTGCAGTACCTCGTCGACAACACGAGGAGCAGCTCATGACCACAGAAGGCGAGCACGACTCCTAGATAGCATCCACGACATGGAGAAGCCTGACATTTGGCCGCATCCTCGACATCGGGACTGATGCTTAAGTCGTCACTCCTACGCTCAAGAGCAACGACTTAGGGGGCTTCTATTCTGGACTGTGCCTAGACCTACCCCACAGTCAGGAAAGTCCAACCCAACACTGAGTTAGGGAGGCCCAACAAAGCTCAATCTTCCTTCATGTTGGGCACACGTAGTTTCATAGTCGGGCAAACCACTACATAGCACGAGGAGGGTTCACACGTCACCCCCACGTTCTCCACGTGTCCCCCACGCGGGGACACGTCATTAGGCAACTACCCACTTCGAAAGAGCTGGTCAGCCCACCTTCCGAAGATCACGGGGCAGTTGATTTAGGGCGAAGACCACGTGCTGGTCTTCCCTACGCCACATAAGCCCTGACAGTTACTCGTGTTAGGCCTTACAATCCAACCCAATGCAAAGTAACCCTTGGTCCAACGCTGGGGTCACATTATAAATATCTTCTTTTACTAGAGGGTCAGCTATTCCATTCTACATGCCTAATCTCTTTGTACTTGCTCTTTCTAAAATCCGCTACTCACTTAAACATCGGAGTACCATGCAGGTACACCCCCTCCTTTTCAACACTGATGAACATAAGAGTTCCTGACACGTGGCAGGCTGCTGATTACTTTCTGATCAAGTAAAACCATATGCTAATTATATATAAAGAATCATAACTCTAATAATAAGTATTAATAATTTGAAGATCAATAATATCTGAAAGTATAATTTTTTTAATGGAGTGAAGTATATGTAACCGTTTATTCTTTTAGATGACGATTCTTCACCATCCTTACTTTTCACTTCATCTCTTTAGTTTTATATAATATATAGGAAGATGTGTGGAAGAGAGGGAAGATCGGTGCCTAGAATAATTTTTTTTTCTTTATAGAAAGCAAATAGAATAGCGTATATGTTCTTTAAGTATACCTCAAAAAATCGAAGTATAATTTTCTTGACAGCAACATTTCCTCATAAAAAATATTGATTTTTAGGATCTTGCTAACTAGTGGTTTAAAGACTAATAAAATAATACTTAAAAAATTAATCATTTAAATTTATAATATACAATACACACTTGTATTAAGTACACATTATTTTTTAGCTTTTAAAAATATCTTTTTAGCTCTTAAAAGATATCTCGTTAGTATGTTTTTTCTAAACACATTATTTTTTAATTTAATTAGTCCTGATATCCTCATCAAATAAAACAATCATTTTATATTTAATTTAAGAATAAATTAACATTTTATTCATTTTCATTAAAGATATCAATACACAATTACTTATCATGGCTATCTAAAATTAATATTTTATATTTATTTTTGAGAAACAAAATTAAAAAATATGTTATTTTCTTTGTTATTATTCAGGTTATTGTTCATTAACCTCGTATGTAGTGATCACACATTCTACAAAAATTAGGGATGACAAAAAAATTCGTATTCGCGGATATCTGTGGATAAAATCCGTCACGGATATGGGATGGATAGTTTAATGGATATTCACATATAAAATAAATAGATATTTAAATGTCCGTTTATTAATGGATATGGATATGAGTTTAATGATATCCATACCCGCGGATATCCATATCCGTTTATAAATTATAAAAGTTATTTAAATATAATTAGTTTATTATACCTTATCTTTTCATTTTCTAAAAAAAAAATAGATTTCTTATACTTCTTTCTTTTTTTGAAATTTTCTTTGAAGAAAATCTTTCACTTTTCATTCAAATTCTATTAGCCATTTCATATTTAAACTCTTCGATCCTTGATACCTCACTTCATCAATTTCACAGTCCAACCAACTAATATCGTCATTCCTCTATCGAACCAGTGTCTCAATTCTCACTCCTTTGTCGTCTGATCTTCCATCATAACTCACAATCACATTATCTTTTATTTGTTTGGTTAAAAATAAAATGTATGGATATTATGTTTGCACTACAACAAATGTTGTATTCAGCCACGTGATTTAGCGAAGTGAAAAACATGTGGCAAAACATAGGTGTTTGCGACGTGTTTATCACGTCACTAACATATTTAACATTAAAATATTACGTTTAAAGATAACATGTGGGTTATGAGATTTTTATTTTAAAAAAAAAATTGTGACGTGAAAATCACGTCGCAACATTTAAATTTAAATAAAAAAAATTAAAAGGATCATGGCGTACAGAAGAGGGAAGTTTGAAAATTTTAAAATTTTGCTTGTGAAGTGTTATTCACATCGCAAGGTTTAAGAGGGAAAAATATACGATGATGAAGTGATGGGGTACAAGATGTGCAGGTTGGGACTGACAAAAGTTTTGACCGTTGCAATTTAGTGACGTGTTTTTCACTTCGCAAATTAGTGACGTGTTTGTCACTTCGCAAATTGGAAATTTAAAATATATTCGTTGGGCACTGCGACGTGAATTTCACTTCACTAATTTGCAAAGTGAAATTCACGTCACTAGGTTGAACTTTTAAATCAACACGTCATTTATGTTTCCAAGGCCACTTACTTTCTTCATTTCCAATATCATTTCCCTTCTACTCTCTTCATTTCCAATATCTCCAAACTTAATTCATTTTCCACTTACTTTTACTCTCTTTCTCTTCCTCATTGCAATCTTTATTCATTTTTACTCTCTTTCTCTTCCTCATTGCAACCTTCATTCATTTTCCTATATCCAAACTTAAGGTATTTCTATCATTTTTTTCTTCTACTATTTTTTAAGTATTTCAGGTCACACCTAATATATTCTGACTTAATTTATTTTCAATCTTCTTATGTCAAAATGTTAATGTTGTGAAGATTGAAGGAGATACTTGAACAAAAAAGTGAAGAAATAATACTGGAACAAGAAGATTGAAGGAGATTGAAAAAGAAATATTTTTGTCATTATTTTTTTTTCTTCTGAATTTCATATATTATTGGTTGTTGTTTTTTTAAATATTATGTTTTTTTTGTTAAATATGTGTATTATGATATATATTTAAAACGAAAATGTTATTCAAATTTTTTTAATATATTTACTTAAAATATAAGTATATGACTTTGTTTATTAAAAAAAATTATATTTATTTATATATAAATACTTATTTATTAAAATGGATTTTATTTATTAAATAAAACAGATTATATTATATATTTATTTAAAATAGATTATATTTATTTATTAAATAAAACATATTTTATTTAATAAATCAGTAATAAACATAACGTAAAAGTAAAAAGATTTTTTATTTTTTTAAAAAAAGTTGTGAAGTGAAATTCACGTGGCAAAGTTGTGAAGTGAAATTCACGTCACAACTTTGTGAAATGAAATTTATGTGGCAAAGTTGTGAAGTGAAATTGACGTGGCAACAGATTTAAAGGTCTTTCGCGCCTTCTGCTACTACTGAACCATGGCAGACATATGTGCATAATATTGTGAAGTGAAATTCAAGTGGCAAAGTTGCGACGTGAATTTCACAGGGCAAAAAAGTTGTCACACATCCTCCTGCCACGTGAATAGTCACGTCGCAAAAACTGTGTTGTGAAGTGATTTTTAAGGTTGTGACGTGAAAATCACGTGGCAAGAAACAAATTTTTTTGTAGTGTTGGATCTAATTATGTTTTGGTGAATAAGAAGAAAATTAATGTGATGAAATTTTATTATTAAATTAAGAGCGAATTGTATGGATGTTATGTGACAATAACTTTTTGTGTCTTTAAAAGAAAAAAAATATTTTTTTCAAAAAATAATTTTAAAAAAAAATATTATCCGTGGATATCTATAAATATCCGTGAATACCGTAAAACTCGCAGATTACCCGCTTAACAGATATCTGCATGGATATGGGGCGAATATGGATATCATATTTATCTAACGGAGCGGATGCAGATATCATAGTATCCGTCCCCATGAATATCCATTTACATCTCTAACGAAAATCTTAAAATATCATTTGTGTAGTTCAAATCAATATTTTAAAAACTTGATCGAAAGTTGAACTGGTGAAACTTTTGATTTTAAGATTTAATTGGTTCACTCGGTCAAACCTACAGCCGAACCGTTTATTAAATGAATTAATCATATGAAATTAAATTTCATATATATGTCATAAATAGGGTAGAATTACCCAAAAATAAACAATACAATATATTTAATTGAAACACGGTAAGCAAATGCGAATTGAATGACGAGAAAAAAAGTCATTACTAGACAACGACAATCAATATTGAGTTGAACGACAATCAATGTAACACCCATATATAATACATGTCTAGAAATACATATTATACTCAGATGTAATGTTGGTACTGAAATACATAAGTGTTTAATGGCAACATTGTATATATAACATGCCCAAAAAGAAACTACAACTATGGCACAATATGTACAAGAGTGCCTAAAATAAACTAGGAACTAGATCATTATAGAATAATCTTAAAATAGATATCTATACAGCGGAAAATCCATCCAAAATAATCAAGCAAGAACATCAAGCTATCTTGTTCTTACCCTTTACTTGCTTAAAACTTCCTGAAAATAATCAACAAACATAGGGTGAGATAATAGTCTCAGTGGGTTACCTATCTTATGGGTCCACACGGCTTTACAAGGTTCTAATCAAAGTCCTAACTCAAGTCACAAGGAGGGAAAATTGAGTACATAAAACTTACAATGTATGGAAAAATGCCTCTTGAGGTCATGTAACTCAAACAATCACTAATCGGAAACCATAACAAGGTAACTTTCTCCAGCAAGCCCTACGTTTAAGGTTATTGACTCGAGTCACGGCTTTTTATATCATATTTCGAAATACGCATGGACTTTAGATTCCAAGTGATGACATCCACTTCAAGAATCGTTGCTTCCAATGAGAGCCTTTCACGAAGAAGCAAAGTGAAACGGGCGAAAAACATAGATTTTAGGGTTAAACTATACACATGGCGTTCCACATGGCATTGGCCATGGGGGTAGCCATGACGTGTAGGGTTTCTCCCATAACCAAATGGCTAGAAGAACATGTCTACCACCATTTACTCACTTGGCGGACACCATGCCTTGGTGGCGGGCACCATCTTCCTTAAGGTGGAGGCAGTCAAGGGAGGTTGAGAGGTTGAAGCCATGACCAAAGGAATTTTCTCTCACATATTTTGAAGTCCTAACTTGGAGCCCAAGGGAACGTTGCACTATAAATAGAACCTAGTTTCTCACTTTTTGGTCATCCACTCTTAGTCGTAGCATAGACATAGAATCACTTTGTAAAAGCGATAATTCGTCATATCGAGGAGTTATCGCACCATTGTTGTGAGCGAGTGTGGAGAAAATTGTAGAGTAGAAGCTTACCGTCATTTTTTCTTTACCAGTCTTGTATCAGAATTCAAGTCTCCGATTTAGAGCAGGTTTTTAATTATTCGCAGTTATTATCTATTTATCTCACATCGTATTTATTTTATCGTTTATTTTTCCGCATTGTCTTTACTTTCATTTATTTCTCACACCGCCTTTATTTTATCGTTGTGTTTTAATTCCTTTATCATCTTGCACGTTTACTTTGATTTGTCTTGATTTAACTTACTATTTCTGTTGTTACCTTTTCAAAACCAATTGCACACTTAACACATTTTCCCTAAATGACTTATTCCAATAATCAATTATATGTTATATTGTTTACCGTAGTAATTCCAGCTAAATCTTTGGTACTGGGATGTGAGGATCATCGTTTCGACGATACTCTGTATGTTGTGTTTGTAGGAATGCTTTAGGGGCCGTTTTGGTTTTAATGCAATTTTTCCGTGGTTTATCTGATCAGATATTACGAAAGTAGATCCGTGATTACGTCGGGGTAAGATCAAAAGCCGTCTGACATTAAAGATAAAAATTGGTTAGTTTTTTATTAAGAAACTTAGCAGAAGCACTTTGTTAATCAATTTGAAAAGTTTGATATTATTAGAAAGTGATTTTAGAACTATTTTTGGACGTGTTCATATGTTTAAGATCCGGTTTGTCGAGCATATGCCGGAAACCCTTTTGTATTAAAAGTTTCCAATCAAAATCACTTTTTAACTGAGTCTTAGAGGTAGTTATATAAAAAAGGATTTTTCACTTTAACGTAAGATGCAACCTATGCAGCGTGAGCAGCTGGTATAGATTAGAGGTCAAATCTAGTTCCGATTAAGCTAACGCGATGATTCCTTTTTAATTAACTATTTTTCAAGTAAGAAAATATTTCCCTCTAAGTAATTCTATTTAGACACAATGGGAGTGTTGTCTGATCAATGTGAATTACATTTCAGCATTGTTTCTTCAAATTTATTTCATCTTATTTACTTTCTGTGCACTTTGCAAAACCCTGTTTGATTCGCCTAAAATAGAACACCGTAAAAATAGTATTGATAGCTTGACATTGGTCTATGTAGGAACAATAATATTTTATATTACTCTGACGTAGTCCATATACTTGTGGAAGGCCCTGACACTGTGATGCAATCAAGTTTTTGGCGCCGTTGTCGGGGACCAACTTCGTCAAATTTTCGTACCCTATTGTTACACTGTCTAAGTTTAGGCATTTTATTTTCATTTTTGTTCTGGACTGGACTGGAGTGTGGCCCACATTTGGCAAGGCCCAATCCAATCCAGCTTTAGGCAAGGCCCAATAAGGAGATTAAGACAATCTAGTTGTTGGGCACAATATAGTCGTTGGGAACAACATAGTCGTTGGGCACAATATGACCGTTGGGCATAATATAGCCGTTAGAGAATATAGTTGTTGGGGACATCTCCCTCATGCGATTGACAGTTCATGCGATCAACTGCCCCTCAGGATTTTATGGGGACAGTTGGACCATGTCAAAGATCACCCACTAGATCTTCCACCTGGCAGTTTCTCATTGGTGGATTAGATATTTCGGCCACATCAGAGACCTTAGCCAAATCATTCTAACTCATACCTAAATACTTTGTACTTGCTCCCTCTCTAGCCCAAACTTACTTTGGCATTAGAGTACCTTGCAGGAACACCCCATCCTCTCCTACAACCATCACTATTGTTACCCTACATTGAAGGCCATGATGATCAATTTTATCACACCAGATCAGTGGCGCCATCTATGGGAACCAGTTCCCCCGTCTTTCTTGAACCAAGACCCCTAATCTTTTTAATCCAAAGACTAAAGCTTTCTCTCTCTAAACCTTCCTCGTCATGGCCTCTCACCGTAACAACGATGTCCCTCAAGATTCTATCTTCGTCATCACCATGGGTAACAACGATAACCCTAATCTTGGAGTCGTGGTCTACGATACCGATCATAGGGATAGAAAGACTGCCTCTCCATCTTCCGACAATGTGAAACTCCACATCCAGAATTCTGATCACATCTACGAGCTCATCCTCATCCCTCAAAATGTTGATTCCAGCACCGCGACTCTCATTTCCGCCCTCAACAAATCCAACTACATGATTTTCCAACAGGGCGAGAAGATCCATGTGCTGGGAAACGCCCTTCAAGAACGATCTCCCCCACAAAAACCTCTCAGTTTTCTCCCCGTTCTTGTTCTCCTCCTCAGAAACGTCGGTGAGACTAGTCTCGAAGCATCTCCCCAGTCAAGGAACAATCAAAGTCAGAGAAACCTGGGCAATAGGTCACAAGAAGATGACATTGTACCCCTCCCCAGAGGTCTAGGCATTCTCCGACACCTAAGAAGACCAGGCCTTTAGTGAAGCCTCGTGAACATCGTAGTCAGCACATGCCCTATCCTCGATGCAACATGAGTCTCGGGCGTAGTCACTCCCTGAGCAGGTCATCAAGCACAAGCAACGAGGACGACGTCCATGGAACTCTATCCCAAGAGATCATGGACACCCGTATTCCTCGCGAGCTGGAGAAGCCTCCCCCTCTAGCTCTCTATGATGGTACCACGGATCCTGGTGACCATATAGAGAAAATTGAAGCCATGCTTCATTATCAAAATGTAAGTGGAGCAATCAAGTGCAGGCTGTTCCTCATCACCCTTAGAAATGGAGCTATGTCCTGGTATAAAAATCTTCCCCGGGGTTCGATTACCTCATGGAGGAGCCTAAAAGATCAGTTTGCCCAACATTTCATTGCCTCCAGGCATCACCCAAAGTCAGAAGCTACACTCAAAGGCATAATTCAGGGCAAGGATGAACCCCTTCGTGCCTACATCAAGAGGTTTGACAAGGAAGCAGTCAACATCCGCACGATCGACCACCTAAAGAAGTACCTCCTCGAAAAGGGACTAAGGCCAAAAAGTGATTTACGTAAAGCATTAGGGACCGAATTGCCTCGTTCTCTGTCCGAACTCCTCTGCAAGGCCCAATCTTACATCCAATACGAGGAAAAAGAAGCCACGTACAAAGCTCGGGATTCGAGGGACTAAGAAAATTCTAGAGCGTAAAAAAAAACGAGGCAGAAGCTCCCAGGTGCGATAGAGAAAGATGAAGAGATGACCGTCCCCGTGATTACAAAGGACTTGTTGGTCACCTTACTGAGTATACCTTGTTGGCAGCTCCCTACGAGCATATTCTTTCTGAGTGCATCAACACCGAGTTCAAACAAGGAGGGGTCTGATTCCCTAATCTGACAACATCGAAGGGCAACACTGATTGAAGCAAGTATTGCCGCTTTTATCGCAGTTATAGCCATATGATTGAAGATTGTGTCCATCTAAAGGACGCCATCGAGATGTTCATCAAGGAGATTTATTTGAAGCAGTACACGAAGAAGGGAGAAGCCCCCCGACGAGAGATGTCCGAGTCTAAGAAGACGAAAACTAGAGCTTCGACTTCTAGTCCTCCCCCGCAGGTGGCCATGTTCGTTTCATGATCATAAGACTTCTTTGTCCCCGACTATCTTGAGGACCCTATGTATTTCTCCACACACAGCTCCTGGGAGGCCTTCCCCACTATGACGGTCATCTCCTGTGGCGGGTATAGTGAGCTCACGGTAGGATCAGTTAAGAGGAAATTTGATCAGCTGATCGGTTGCAGCCCTGACCGACTGTCCACATTTGAGAAGTTCTGAGGATGCTCTCAGCTCATCACATTTTATCAAGAAAAGCTCCCTGGAGGCTCCCCTAATACGCACGTCCCTCTATTCATAAGAGCCAAATTGACCAACACAGATGTTTGGCGAATCCTTGTTGAGCAGGGGAGTTCGGTAGACACTATGTTGTTGGTGCAGTAAAGCAGCAAGCAAAAAATATTAAGTACCCAATTTTATCGTCTCCACGAGGATTAGTGCGATATGAATGTCGTTCAACGACCTCTACATTTCTAAGCTTATTGTTCAAAAGTTTTGGTTTAAAAGGTTCAAGGAACCATAAATAAAAACAGAAAATAAAAAATAAAGATTGAAATATAAACGGAGCCTTGTTGGGATTAAATTTCATCAGTTGATAACATATGCATTCTTCTGATCAAGTTAAACATAACGCAATCATTCGTCTAATACCCTTATGTATCACCCATGACAAAGCTTATCTGTAACGCAGTGTCGAGAGAACAACCATGTTGTCTCATTGGTGATCTCTCATCCAACAAAAACACAACACAGAGCATTACGAACTGATACTCACGCAATGCTAAGCCTAAATCTATCTCTAGCATTTAGGACCTAACAAGTAATCATCCTAGATCCAGATCTGAAGAGTATATCTCTATCACGGTTCAAATCAAAGATAAACAGGTAAACAAGGATGAAACCCATATCGGAAAAACAATTGTTTTGTATAAAACACAATGATCAAAATACGTACACACGCTTAACCCTTTTTACATGTATTCACCTAATTTGCCAAATGGTTATGAACATTGTTCTTCGTCACGATTATCACATACCCACACAATATCATATTGATCCTACTTATTCTACCCATGCTACTTAATCAACACAATACCAAAGAGGATATAATGAATATAAACTACAAAACCATGTCAAAAGTTTGTTCATTGACAGAAGAAAATCTAAGATCAAAGATGTGAAAAGGTTTTGTCAAGACCCATAAATAAGCAATCAAAGATAATCAATCAATAGAGAATCCAAACTAGTTCACAAACATAAATTAGATGAAATACATAAGGTATCAAAAGATTACATCCAAACCCCAACAAGAGATCAAAGATCTTACCTCCTCCCTCTTAAAGTTTTGTGCTTCTCTCTCTAAAATAGATGAAGAGAGATAAGTTCTGATGTAGCAAAATGTTACATAATGGAATAATGACCTAAAAAGCAATAAAAATACTTAAATATAACATTCAGGATCTGTCATGTTCACCTAGCGAAGCCTTCGCTCTGATTTCGCCTAGCGAATTTATGGTCCTTTCGCCCCTGCCTCAAGTCTAGGAGTGTTTGCTAAAGCTTCGCCTAGCGAATTTAGGGTCTTTTTCTTCGCTACACAGTTCACCTAGCGAACTTAGGGTTGTTTTCTTCGTTAGAGCTCCGCTACCCCTTCGCTTAGCGAACTTGTTGTTGTTTGCATGTTGTCTTGGTTTCCTTTCCCATTTCTTGTGTCTTACTATTCACTTGTTTTATGCCTAATTCCTGCACAATAACACACAAATCAAAGGTACCAAGAGATTTTATCATAATGTTGCAAACCAAACAAAACAAGAGTGATTTTCAACACTTTCTTGACAAAAAATGAGTGAAAGATGCCAACATTTGATAGATCAAATAAGTGAATTTTGGCATCTAACATATGTACACCAGTTTGTTCCGCACCCTCGATCAGAAGAACTTGTTGCCCTACGTGGGCTTAGACTTGCAGAGATTCAATGGGGCTACTGCTAGGCCTTGGGGGTACGTGGAACTCTTAGTCACCTTCGGGGAGGAAGAGGCCTCCAAAACAATTAAGACATAATTCTTAGTCATCGATTATCCCTCTTTGTACTAGTGTATTCTGGGGAGGCCAACCCTTGTTGAGTTGATCACCGTTCTGTCCACAGTTCATCCCAAAATGAAATACTAAACTGAGAAGGGTCACGTCGCCACCTTGCATGGAGACATCGAAGCTGCAAGACGAAGTTTCGAGGTAGCTACCAGGGGACAAAGTTTAATTGGAACAACACCACAAGAGACGAAGAACTTACCAGCGAAAAGATCCAACCCGAGAAAAAGCCAACACTCCAGATCCACGCCATTGATCTCGACAGCCGAATCTCAGAAAAGGGCAAGGAAGGCAGCAACACAGACACTCCAGCATCGACGGGTAGCTCCCCTTCCGCAACTATCAAGTGCCACATACCAGACAGGGACTTCGAAGTGATCACTTTCGGGAACAATCCTAACAGAGGAGTCAGGATAGGTGCAGGACTGCGTGAAAAGTTGAAAGAGCAGCTGAAGATATGCCTAAGAGATAACGCAAATTTATTGTTCTGGAGCGCCACAGACATGCCTGACCTCGATCCTAAAATCGCTTGTCATCAGCTCACCATCGACCCATCAGCTCGAGCAACAGCACATCACAGGCACAAACAATCCAACGAGAAGACAAAAGTGGCATAGAAACTTGTAAAAGATCTCTTAGAGGCGAGATTCATTTCGGAAGCCATGTATACAACCTGGCTGTCCAATATTGTATTAGTTAAAAAAACATAATGGAAAGTGGAGGATCTGCATTGACTACACTGATCTCAATCGGGCTTTCCCGAAAGACGCTTATCCTTTGCCTAGCATTGATAAGTTAGTAGATAATTCTGCCAGTTTCAGACTCTTGTCCTTCATGGATGCATACTCGGGATATGACCAAATTCCCATGGCAGAAAAGGAGAAGAGGTACACCGCTTTCATGACCTCGTCGGGCAACTATTACTACAACATAATGCTCTTCGATCTGAAAATCCCTGGGGCCACATACCAGCGAATGACGAACAAAGTCTTTCGACCATAAATTGGGGATACGCTCGAAGTATATATGGACGAGATGTTCGTGAAATCCCAAAAGGAGTTCGACCATACGCTCCATTTTCAAAAATTATTCGACCAAGCAAGGAAGTGCAAAATGCGATTTAACCCAGAAAAATGCACCTTCGGTGTGTGAGCTGGGAAGTTCCTTAGCTTTTACCTCAGTGAGAGGGGGATCGAGGTCAACCCTGAAAAATGTCGAGCATTTTCTGAGTTCCCCACTCCAGGGTTGAAGAAATCCATACAATTCCTCAATGGGATGCTTACCTTGTTATCTCGCTTCGTGGCCAAGTCTGCCTAACACGCTCTTCCCTTCTTCAAGCTTCTATGAAAAGAGGAAACATTTGAATGGACAGAGGAATGTGAGCAGGCTCTGCGCCATCTTAAGCAAACCATGTATGAACCACCATTTTTGTCATGACCAAACAACGGGGAAACACTTTACCTTTATCTCTCTGTCACTAAAGAAGCCATCAGTGTTGTTCCTCGGAGGATCTGGCCGCTGTTAAGGGAGATCTTGCAATGTCCGAGGAGGTCAGGGCCAAGTTGGCGGCTGACCAAAGAGAGTACCAGCAGCGGGACAAGCTTCAGGGGGATCATATCGAGGAGCTAGAGAAAGCCTTGAAGGACCGAGATGAAGAGCTGCGGAGGGTCACAGGCCGTATGGTCAAACTCGAGGACCTGGTCGCCCTAGCCGAAGAGGATTCTGAGGAGGAGCGATTGATCTTGTCATGGAGAGGGTTCGTGGCCAAGGTTTGTCAGCTCGAGGAAGATTGTCTGGTAGTTTTCGAGGTGGGCTTCAAGCTCGCAGTCGACCAACTCAGGATCATCAATCCCAATCTGATGACCGACAGGATCAGCCCCTTTCATCGGATCGAAGGCGGTCAGATTGTTGCAGTTGGAGGCTCTGATGATGACGACGAGGATCATGATGCCCACGACAAAGAGGAGGACTTAGAGTAGGAAAGGTGGCCTGCGTGCCCCTATTATTTTCATTCGGCCTGCGTGCCTGATATTTTTTGGCCTGTGCGCCACATTTTGCTTTGACTTCCGGGCGTGTACCCGTGTTATGAATGTGTGTTTGTTTATTTGTTTTACTTTTTAAGTTTGTGTGTGTGCTCGGTTTATTTATGCATGATTTATATTCCCGTTCGCATTGCATGCTTGTATGTTCGGTTGTATGTTTGGTATGCTTTTAATGTAAATTTTGCTAAGTTGGGAGCGTAGCTCGACAATCGTTGCCCGATCGTGTAGGGAACTTGACCGATTGACCGAGGTTGTTACCTAGTCGGTGACGGGGGTGGACCACGGTCGTGGGCCAGCCATAGTGGTGTGAATGTCCCATCGCGAGCTGGGGTTCTACCGGACTTGGTACTGCGGTGGCGACTCTCGGTCGAGGGGTCGTCGTCGAGCAGAGCAGCCTGCCCGCACACACACAAAGGGCAGGGGCTTGCTTTTTCGTTAATCTCGGGGAGACGCGGTCGTACCGTGCTATGTTCTTGTGGTCACGAGGAAATTTTTTGCAGGCAGTGTTTAATTGTAGTATTTTTTAGCTTTTCAGCGTTCCATGGTCGAGTTATCTGGTTTCCGTGTAGGTTTTCGAGGTAGTAGGCCCCGTGCTCCGTCTTGTCCCGGAAACGGTATGGGCCTTCCCAATTCGCGGTGAGTTTGTCCTCGTGTGAATCCTTTTGGTTTCTTCGTAGGCCCAGGTCGCCGACCTGAAACTCGTGTTTTAGGACTCTGCTGATGTAGCGAAGGGTGATTTTTTTGTTTCAGAGCAGCCTCGCGGAGAGCGGCTCCTGATCGGATCTCTTCGACTAGGTCGAACTCCTCCCGGAGAGCCTCGTTATTGTTCTCCTCCTCGAGGGGAGCCTCGGTCCTTCTGAATGGCTCTCTTATCTCCACTGGGATCATTGCCTCGGTTCCGTACGTGAGGCAGAATGGGGTTTCCCCGGTGGTCGAGTGGGGCGTTGTTCGGTATGTCCAGAGCATGCTGTGGAGTTCCTCGACCCACCCTCTCTTGGCGTCGCCGAGTCTTCGTTTTAATCCTCAGAGGATCACTCTGTTTCCGACCTCAACTTGGCCGTTCATTTGAGGGTGCTCGACCGAGGTGAAGTGGTGTTTTGTCCCGAGTTTGGTGACGAAGTCCCGAAAGTTCCTGTCGGTGAACTGTGTTCCGTTGTCGGTGACTATGGCAAGCGGGACGCCGAACCTGGTGAGGATGTTCCTTTTGTAGAACCGGAGTATGTTGTACGCTGTGATTTTGGCGAGGGCTTCGGCCTCGATCCACTTGGTGAAGTAGTCGACGCCCACTATCAGGTACTAGTTCTGATACGAGCCTAGGGTGAATGGGCCGAGGATATACATCCCCCACCATACGAACGGCCACAGGGAGGAGAGGAATTTGAGCTCGCTAGGCGGCGTGAGGTGCATGTCCCCGTGCCGCTGGCACCTGTCGCACTTCTTGACATGTTCTTTAGCGTCCTCCTGCATCATCTGCCAGTAGTATCCTGCCCGCAGGCTCTTCCTCGCTAGAGACCACCCGCCGAGGTGTTGTACGTTGATGCCCTCGTGAACCTCTTCCAGGATGGCCGAGGCTTGGACCTTGTCGATGCATTTGAGGAGAGGGATCGAGAAACCTCTTTGGTATAGCTTGCTGTCAAGTAGAACATACGAGCAGAACCATCATTTGATCGTGCTGGCTTCTTTAGCCTCGACGGGGAGTCGTCCTGTGCTAAGGTAGGTGTATATAGGCATCATCCAAGTCCCTGATGGCATTGATGTCGGGCAGAGCTTTTGCCTTTTCCGTGCTTGGTCGCGTGAGGACCTCTTGGATAACTGATTTGTGCCCTCCTTTCTTCTTGGTGCTTGCCAGCTTTGATAGGATCTCCACTCGCATGTTATGCTCCCGTGGGACGTGCTGGACCTCCATGGACTCAAAATTATTCATCCGTTCCTTTATGAGGGCTAAGTACTCAGCCAGGTTGTCGTTCTTCGCCTGGTATTCGCCTCATACTTATGAGGCGACCAACTGGGAGTCCGTGAAGATTTTTATCTCCTTGGCCCCGAGGTCTTCTGCTAGGTGGAGGCCGGCCAGGAAGGCTTCGTATTCTTCCTGGTTATTTTTCGTCGGGAAGGCCAGTGTGAGGGGGACTTTTATGACAGTGTCTTCCTCGTTTTCGAGGATGATGCCTGCATCACTTCTCGAGGAGCTTGAGGCACCATCGACGAAGATGGTCCATTTCTGAGTCCCCGGGGTAGATTCTGGCGCGGGGGTCATCTCTGCGACGAAGTCGGCCAGGACTTGGGCCTTGAGGGATTTCCTGCCTTCGTAGATAACGGCAAACTCGAAAAGCTCCAGCGACCATTTCAGCATGCACCCTACCATGTCGGGTCGGCCGAGCAGATGTTTAATAGGTTGTTCGGTTCTGACTTCGATGGTGTGGGCCAGGAAATAGTGTCGGAGTTATCTGGCCGCGGTGACGAGGGCTAAGGCAACTTTATCGATCTGTTGGTACCTCACTTCGGGGCCGTGGAGGGCTTTGCTCGTGAAGTAGATCGGTTTCTGCCCCTCGGGGGTCTCTCAGATCAGTACAGCGCTGACGACTTCGTTCGCCACGACCAGGTACAGGTACAAGGTTTCCCCGGCCTCTGGTATCATCAACACGGGCGGCTCCGACATGATGCGTTTGAGGTGGAGGAGGGCTTGCTCGCATGTCTCTGTCCACTCGAAAGCGGCTTCCTTTCTCAGCAATTTGAAGAAAGGGACGGCGTGCTGTGCGAATTTGGCGACGAAGCGGGAAAGTGATGCGAGCATCCTGTTAAGGGACTGTATCGATTTCTTTGAGCTCGGCGTCGCGATCTCGGAGAAGGTCCGACACTTGTCCGGGTTTGCCTCGATCCCACGCTCGGTCAGATAGAAACCGAGGAACTTCCCCGCACGCACCCCGAAGATGCATTTTTCCAAATTGAAGCGCATCTTGTATTTCCTCGCTGTCTCGAACACTTTTCCGAGGTGTATCGTATGGTCGACTTTTGTGCAGGACTTGACAATCATGTCATCCATGTATACCTCGAGCATGTCACCAATCTCCCCTCGGAAGACTTTGTTCATCATCCGCTGGTAGGTGGCACCAGCATTTTTTAGGCCGAAGGGCATTACGTTGTAGTAGTAATTGCCCGACTCGGTCATGAAAGTCGTGCTCTATTTGTCGGCCTCGACCATGGGTATCTGGTTGTACCCCGAGTATGCGTCCATGAAGGACAGTAGTTTGAAGCCCAACGAGTTGTCGACGAGCTTGTCGATGTTGGGGAGGGGGTAGGCGTCCTTAGGACATGCTCGGTTGAGATCTGTATAGTCAACGCACATCCTCCATTTTCCATTATTTTTCTTAACCAATACAACATTGGACATCCAGGTTGAATATCGGGCTTCCGAATTAAAATTCGCCTCTAGGAGGTCTTTTACAGCTTTTTCAGCCGCCACAGACTTTTCGGGGGACTGCCTAGGTCTACGTTGTACTACGGCCCTAGCGGCCGGGTTGATGGAGAGCTGGTGGCATGCGACCTCAGGGTCGAGTCCAGGCATTTATGCGGCGCTCCAAGCGAAGAGATCGACATTCTCACGGAGGCAGGCCTTCAGTTGCGTCTACCCCGAGGGTCACGAGCTCGAAGTCCCCGTCTGGAATGGGGCGCATTGGGTGGAAAGGTTGCCCGTTGTTTCGCTGACTTTGTCCTCATGGTTAGGCTCTTCGGTGAGACGACATTCGAGGTCCACGGTGTCGACGTGATCCTTCGGTTTGACTTCCCGAACGGGAGGTGGCTTAGTTGCTTTGGTCGTGGGACCGATTGTACTAAGGCCCTTCATCGATGCGTCAAAGCATCGACGAGCAGCTTCGATATCCCTGTTGAGGGTGACGACGGCTCCCAGCCTGGTGTAGTATTTCATCTTTAGGTGGACGGTCGATGGTACCGCGGTAAGTTCGGCCATCGTTGTTCTGCCCAGGATGCAGTTGTACAGAGACAGGCATTTGACGACCAGAAAATGGACGTTGATTTCCCTGGCCATTTCCTTTTCCCCGAATGTGACCTTAAGTTCCACGTACCCCCACGGCCTCGTCGTCGTCCCGTTGAAGCCCTGCAGATCGGAGCCCAGGTAGGGGGATAAGTTAGATTCGTCGAGCTGAAGCGTCGCGAAGAGTTGGGTGTACATGATGTCTACCGAGCTTCCCCTGTCGACCAGGATGCGTCGGACGTCGAAGTTGGCCATCTGTGCCCGGATCAGGAGGGGAATGTTTGAGTTCGGGGATCCCCCGGGGAGCTCCTCGAGGTAGAAGGTGATCGAGTTGGATCGACCTCGGAATTGTCAAGGGTGCTCATCTTGCTGGAGTTGTTGCTCATAAGCTTGTCAAACTTCCGCTTAACTGATCCCACTGAGAGTTTGCTCGGGGTCCCATTGAAAATGACCATTGCCCTCGGGAAGTATTCCCACCGCCTGGTGGGGCAAACCGGCTCCTCGGGTAACTGAAGCTCGGCGGGGAAGCTGAATTCTCTTAGGGCGAACCAGTCCTCTAGCCGGCCAACGGCGAGAGCTACCTTTAGGGCAGAGTCAACGTGGAGAGGAGGGAGGTCCTCGATTTTCTTAGTCTTGGGGGCCTCCTGTCATGGTGGGTCCCCACCATGTGTGTACCTCTTCAGATGCCTATCTTTTATCAGAATTTTGATTGCATCCTTCAGATGGATGCAGTCTTCTGTTACATGGTCGTGGCTTTGGTGGAAGCGACAATACTTAGATTTGTCCATGTTGGCTTTGGTGGGTGCCAGTTTTGGAAAGCGGATACCTCCCCGGACGAACTCCGAGTTGGTGCACTACGCCAGTATATGCTCGCGAGAAGCGACCAGCACCGTGTATTCGGTGAAGCGTCCGATGGGACCCTGTTGTTCGCGGGGTTCTCGGGGGAGGTCTTCTCGTCGTCTGTCCCCTCCGCGGAGTTGGCCCGAGGTCCCTTCGTCTTGGATTCCCCGGGGAGTCTCTTTGTTCCGGGTGTCGTGGGCGGTGTTGGCGGCCTGCGTCTCCTCGAACCAGATATAATGACGAGCTCTGTCGAGGAATTCTTGAAGTGAGTCTGGCCGGTGGATGGCCACAGCCTCGTAAAATTTTGAATCTCGGCGTAGCCCCTGCTCCATCAGGTAACGCTTCATCTCATCAGAAGTTGTCACCTAGACTGCCTCCTTCGTAAACCTCTCAATGTAGTTCCTGAAGGGCTCGTCGAGGGCCTGGATGATCGCGTCCAGTGCTGCCTCCGTCTTCGGGTGGCGTCTGGATGCCTTGAAGTGTCGCGAAAATAGGTTTTTCAGGACCCTCCACAATGTAACGAACTCTGGTTCTAGGCTTTTGTACCATGTCATAGCGCCTTTTCTTAGGGTCATTGGGAAGAGTTTGCACTTGATGGCTCCCCGGACGTTTCGGTAGTCGAGCATAGCCTCTATGTCTTCCAGGTGGTCGTCCGGATCCGAGGTTCCGTTGTACGTTGAGAGCACAGGCGGTTTTTCCATCCCGTGGGGGATGAGGGATGCCATGATCTTTTGGGACAACGGGGTCCTATAGTCGTCCCCGTCGCTGAGGATCGGGGACTGAGGGGGTAAGGGTATGTGCCGAGGAGGAGGTGGTTCCGTACCCTCGGTTGTCGGACAGGGGCCTCGGGTCTCCCTATCCTCGGTTCCTGAGAGCGTCTGTCCTTCTGAGTCGGCGACCTCACTCGCTTCTTGGAGGCCACGGGTTGAGGCCTCTCCAATTGTGGTCGGCGCTGGCGTAGTTGGGGGGAAGGGCTCCGAGAGTTCCCGCGCTGATTTCTCTGCGGAGGAGAGAGGGATGAGGTGTCGTGTTCCAGCACGTCTATGCGCTCATTCTGATGGAACAACATCTGGTTCATCTGGTTGATGGCCACAAAGAGGGAGACCATCGTCGGGTCCGCGCCGGCCGGAGTGTGGATAAGCTGGAACACTTTCGGACTTCTTGCCCGAGGAGCGTCGTGGTGCGGCGCGTCCTCGGATGAAGGGGAGGCAGTCTGGCTGTCCCTGACATCAGTCTCACGGAGTTGAGATGTCCCTATGTGACCGTCGTCGTTGGTGGCGGGGACGATGGAGGAGTTGTGAACAGCGTCGTCACGGTGTGGGCTAGTCATGATCTTAAAGTTGAGATGAAGCTTTGGTTCTCTGCTCGGAGGAACGGGGAAGCTTAGTTTCCCACAGACGGCGCCACTGATCGTACATGACCAGAAGGGGATCGATGATCTGCCACGCATCGTCGATCTGGAAGCTATTCACCCAAAGTGTAGAAGAGGAGGGAGGTGTACCTGAAACACACTCTGATGCCAAAGTAAGTGACGAGCAGAGTGGAAGCAAGTACAGAGAGATAGTAAGAAAGTTAAGTTACCTGACCCTCTAGTGAAGAGGGTATTTATAGTGAGCCCCCAGCGCAGGGCCAACGGCTGCCTAACACTGGGCTGGGCTGCCAGGCCCAATGTTAGTAACTGCTAGGGCTGACGTGGCGTCGTGAAGACTAGGACGTGGTCTTCGCCCTAGGATAATTGTTCTGCACTATCCAGGAGGAGGAAGACCAAATCTCCAAGAAGTGGGTAGTTACGTCGTGACGTGCCCTGCGTGAGGGACAGGTGGAGAACGTGGGGGAAGGCCCGAGGAGTCACCCGGGCAGACAGGAGTGGCTGGTCGGATGCAAGGGTCCTGCCCGACGAAGAGGAAGAAGCGGACTGGCTGGTCGGAAGCGAGGGTTCTGCTCGACGGATGTTGGCCTGTGCCAAACAAGGAGGTGTCCTGCTCGACGGGGATTCTGCCTGTTAGCGTGGTATTCTTGGGCCCAACATCATTGGGGCTTGGGCCTGCTTGTTGTGAGCTAAGCGTCGGCCCAGTCCAGAACAATACTAAAAACAAATAACAAGATTTTTGATTTCTCACAAAATATAGAGTTTTCCACAAAAGAATTATACCTTACGTTTTTCTTTAATAATATTGATCATAGAGATTATAATAAAAATATTAAAAATAATATCTAAAAAACACTCATATTTTAATTTATATCAACAATAAAATCAGTTAAATTTTTATAATTTCATCAATTAAATTAAAATAATAATTTTAAAAAAACAATTAAGCCTAAAATTTGAAAAAATAAATATAAATTGTATAGAGCTAATAAAATTTTATTTGATAATAATTACAAATAAACTTTTAATTTTATTTAACACTAAGAATAAATACACATTTTAACAACTTAAAATTTAATATCTAAATTAAAGATAACTACTAAAAACACATGAGAATCAAATCGATTAATTATTAAATTTGATGCATATTATTTTCATAAAATTTATAGATATTATTTTTATTTTTCGTGCAATTATTTTTTAATTATAAATATTAAATAATATAAATTTTCTAATAATTTTCAATATAATGTCTCTAAATAATTTTAAATTATTTCAATGCTACATTTTTTCATATCATGCCGGACAAATAAACTAAAGACATAATATGATGGTTGATTTTTCACATATAAGACAATTGAGATTATAATTTGCTTTTTTATTTTTATAATAATTATTATAGTAAATATAATAAAAGAAAAGATAATTTTATATAATGAACTCTCATATTTCAACAACAAAATCACATAATTATTTTAAAATATCATTCATAACAAATTAAAATAATTTTTTCTTTTAAAAGTTAGTAAAATAATTAACATTTAAAACACTTTTATTTGTAGTATAACTAAGTTTTAACAATATACACATAAATTTAACTAAAAAATTAATTTACAACTGCGCATCGCGCGGGTCTTAATCTAGTTAAATATTATTTCTTGAGCACATAATGCTTATAACAATTGAGTTACACATTATACCTTGGTCTATAATCTAATTCCATTGAAATCCAAAACTTATGCAAACTTAATACGTGATTCTAATTTATTTTCTTATTTGATCTTTCTTATATGATAACCTTTTGTCTTTATCAAAACCAAGCTATGATAGATGATGAACATCTTATTCACAATGACATCCAATCAAGTTGGGTCGATTTCTTCCTATCTTTTTATGAATCTCAACAACACAGTTTTTCTTAGTTGTTGTAAACATTATGTATAGGTTTTTTGTTATACATGTATTTCATTGTCATTATGAATCTATTTTCAAATATGTATATAGGTTCTTTTGGTGTACCATTTTGGATACATGTATATTTGGTTTTGTAAATAATTTAGTTTGGTATTTTGTGTATATTTGATTATATTCTATTATAAAATAAAATGAGCAATTTCTGTCATAAAATTTGTATATATAGGTTATGTGTAATAAAATGCAGTTCAGATTAAAATTTAAAATAAATTATAATTGACAAAAAAAATATGTTTTACCCTCTCAATTATTAATTCAAACCGAGACAAATACACACTTTCTACCTCAGATATTAACGGAAATTGAGAGGTATAATAAAGCGTGCTTTCTAGGTTTGAAAATACAAAAATGTTGTTGCTAAGGAACAAACTCATAACTAAAACAATCTATCTCTATAGGGCAACTCCTAATGTCAAGTAGTTTCGGTAGAATCCCTAAGATAAAGAAATAAATAATAAAATAAATCAACTAGCCAATATACCTTAGTGTTGACTTATATCACCACTAAGATAAAAAAAAAAAATTAAATAAATAAAAGATCTAATATTCAACTAGCCACGATCACCGTTAGGATTTCAATAAATAAATTATTCAATATGAAGAAAAAACAAATGCATAGTTAGCGTCAGTTGTGGCCGACGATATAATTAAAGATCTAATAACCTGTTAGCGTCCACTTCTAGAGACATATAATAGACACTATCAAAGTCGGAGTCAGGGCCGACGCCAAATTGTTGCAATTAATACTTGATTTTCTTGTAGTGTAAGGTGAGACAACTCAATCTATTTTTTAGTGAAACAACATAAATAGATAGTGGGCTTTTCGAAAACGAACTAAAAAATCCCTAAATAAATTTGCGATCTAATTTTGAAGCTCGAACCCTATATTTAGTCGAGCTTAGCAGACTAATTCATATGAGTTAACCCATTTTAACAGCTCTTCATGTATTCTTAAGCAAAGTTTTCTTTTGAATTATTATTATTATTATTATTATTATTATTATTATTATTATTATTATTATTATTATTATTATTATTATTATTATTATTATTATTATTATTATTATTATTATTGTGGTGATTATCTAATATTGTTAGAACAAAGACACTACGATGAACACACAGTGAATGCGCAGCAAGATTGCAAGATAAAGGTAATAGCGCGCGCACGCACACATACACACTTTAATATCTTGACATTTTGGAAGACATCTTGGAGGAGGAGAATAAGAAATAAGAATATAGATAATTCTCATTATATGTTATTTCACATTACAAGCTGGTATTTATATGTGTTACACAATGTAACTAACTAACAACCAATTTGAATGAAACAAAATGCTAACTAACTAGTACACATGACAATTATGAATTAAAACTCAACACTCCCCCTTAATTCGTAACTGTTGAAAACTTATAACACCTAGTTTCCTTCTCAAAAAATCAAATCTGTCAAGCTTTAGAGCCTTTGTAAAACCATATGTCGGCTGCATTTTAGTTGGACAATATTGCACGTTAATCATTCCATTATTCACTTGCTCTCTAATAAAATGAAACCTTGTATCGATGTGTTTACTTCTGTCATGTGAGATTGGATTTTTAGCAAGGTTAATAGCTTACTTGTTATCAATTTTGAGTATCAGAAGCTTCATCACTTCACACCTTAGTTCTTTCATCACTGAATCCAACCAACTTTGCTTGAAAAGTTGCAAATGTTCCTGCAATATATTCTTCCTCACAAGATGAAAGTGCAGTCATTGGTTGCTTCTTTGTACACCATGATATAGCGGCCTCATTGAACTTAAAAACATGGCCATAGGTACTTCTTCTATCTGTGATGTCTCCACACCAATCACTATTTGAGTATCCAGTGAGTTCACTTCTTTCCCCTTTGCTTCCATTTGGGAACAGTGGACCAAACTCCTTTGTGCCTTTTATATACATAAGTATCCTTTTAGCATCTATCAAGTGAGTTTTCCTTGGATCATGCATGAACTTGCTAATCACACTAACTGAGTAGCAAATGTCAGGCCTGTTGTTGCACAAGTATCTCAATAAACCAACCATTTGTCTGAATAATGTTGGATCAACTCTTTCTTCCTCACTACACTCATCCACTTTTGAGTTTGTCTCTTATGGATTTGAAATTGAATTGCAACTATTCGTTTTAAACTTCTCAAGAAATTCACCTATATACTTCTGCTGGTGCATAACTGTTCCATTCTTCACCTTCAGAAACTCCATTCCTAAGAAGAATGAGAGTTCCCCTAGAACAGTCATTTCAAATTCAGATTTCAACTTGTTTTTCCCTTTTTCAATCCCTGATGTCTTGCTTCCTGTAATGAGAAAATCATCCATATATAGGCAGATTATCATAATCTCTTCTTCACTTGAACTTTGCACATACACACCAAACTCTGTTGAACAGTTTTTAAAACCTATTTGTATCAGAAACTGATCAATCATTTTATTCCAGGCTCTAGGGGCCTGCTTCAAAACATATAAAGCCTTATGGAGTCTATACACCATGTTCTCATTTCCTTGCACTTCAAAATCAGGAGGTTATGACACAAACACTACCTCTTCAAGTGGACCATTTAGAAAGGTTGATTTCACATCTAAATGATAAAGTGACCACCTTCTCTTGCAAGCTAGATCCACAACTAACCTTACATTTTCAAGCCTTACAACTGGAGAAAACGCATCATTGTAATCAACACCATGTTTTTGTAAGAAGCCTCTAGCCACCAACCTTGCCTTATACTTTGAAATTTTCCCATCAAGATTTAATTTCAGTTTGAACACCCACTTAACATCTATTTTCTTTTTCTTATCTAGCAAGTTAACTAGCTCCCAGGTCTGATTCTTCTCAATTAAATGAAGCTCTTCCATCATAACTTTCCTCCATACATCTACCTTCAGTGCTTATTTCTAATTGAGAGGTTCAACATGTGCCAATAATGCAAAGTGAATGATATCACCTTCATCATTTACTGCATTATCAAGAATTACTTCACAATCATTTAACCTTCTTGGAGCTTGTCTGATTCTTTGAGGTCTCACAACTGCTTCCTCTTCTTCTGGTTCATCTGCATCATTATTGTTCACTTCTTCATTATCTTATTCATCACTTGAATCAGGATAAATGCAACTTTGTTGATTCTTTGTACTATATACTGGCTCCTCTTCCCATTTCCACTTCTCAGCCTTATTCACAATCACATCTCTACTGACATGAACCTTTTGAGTTAGAGGATTATACAGCTTATAGGAACTTGTTGGATCATAGCCTATAAGTATCATAATCTCACTCTTACCTTCAAGCTTTCTTTTTCTAACATATGGTACATGTTTGTAGCACAAAGAGCCAAAAACTTTGAAATGTTTCACACTAGGCTTTCTTCCATACTAAGCTTCCTCTGGTACCTTCAAATTCAGCTTCTTTGTAGGACATTTATTCAGAATGTAAGCAGCTGTAGTGATTGCTTCACCCCAAAACTTGTGTGGTAGGTTTTTCTGCTTGATCATGCTTCATGCCATATTCAGTAGAGTTATATTCCTTCTCTCAGCAAGTCAATTATGCTGAGGTATATAGGGAGCTGTTACCTCATGCATAATTCCTCGATTGACACAGAAGGCTTCAAATTCTTTTGAGGTGTATTCTCTTCCACCATCAGTTCTCAAGATCTTAATAGATTTATCACTCTCCTTTTCTATTAAGATTTTGAATTTTTTGAATACATCTAAAGCCTCACTCTTAAGCTTTATTGTATACATCCATATCATTCTTGTACATTCATCAACAAATATGATGAAGTATCTGTTTCCCCCTAATGAAGATACTTCAAAAGGACCACATATATCAGAGTGAACCACTTGTCGTGCTACACTAGCTCTTTTAGGTGCTTCAAAAACAAAGGAAAACCTACTTTGCTTGCTCTTTACACATACTTTTCAAATGGCTTTTCTGACATTCAGTTTTGACAAGCCATACACTAGTTCTTTAGAATTAAAATCACTAAGACTTCTACAATTTAGGTGACCATACCTCTTGTGCCATAGATCTTCAACATCTTCACTCACTGTTGCATACAGGCACATCATCTTTTCACTTGAGATGTTGCATCTATATGTTATATTCTTTGACATGTTTGATTCAAGCACCAAATTCTTCTTTGCTTCAAACAACTTCAAAGAGTCACCATCCATAGTCACTGAGAATCCTTTCTCCACTAGTTGACCAATGCTCATGAGATTACACTTCATCTCAGGAACATACATTAATCTTTAATAATGATTCTCTTGCCATCATTGTTTCTGATCACTATATTTCTACTACCTTCAGCCACAAGATCTCTACTGTCAGCCAGTTTGATGCTTGTTTTCTTGCTAGCATCAAAACTTGTCAACCATTATCTATGTGATGTCATGTGATTTGAGCACCCAGATTCAAGAAACCACTCTTCATTCTTCACCCTTTCATCACTGGTAGTATCCATCATCAACATTGTACTGGAATCATCTACATGAGCCAAATTTGCTTCTTCATCAGTCTTTTGACCTTTCTTAAACCAACATTCATCAGCAAAATGCTCATGCTTCTCACAGTTGAATATTGCACCTTACTTTTGTCAAAGTCCCTCTTCTTGTTCTCACATCTTCCAAAGCCTCATCTCTTTGAAGATTCATCATTTTCTTCACTCTTGTTCTTTTCATTGTTGGACCAATTTTCTTTGCTTTTTCCCTTCTTCTTGAAATTCTTCTGATTTCCCTCCTTCTTGTAAGTTTGAACTTGAAATGCTTGTTGAAGTGATCTCTCAGAACTTCTATCAAACACCAGGAGCTCATATGCTTCCAATGTGTTTTGCAACTCTTCAATTTTCATAGTTTTCACATCCTTTGCTTCTTGGATAGTGTTGCACCCTAATTTTTGACCTTAGGATCCCGCCTCCTTGTGCGGTTTCTTGCATTTTATTTAGGTCAATTTCTTTTAGCGTAACTAACCTTTTAACCAGTTTGCTCGTGCTGTTTTGTGAGGCTATAGTCACTAAGGAAAGTTCGGATATCATGAAGACTTTGTGTACTCATTATCTCTTGACAGTTGTGCTGAGTTTTGTGGGACCACACGCCCTTGTTCTCATACCCCTTTAATCAATAAGGGATCGGGGTTTCTCCGTTTATTTGATTAGAAGCAAGTTGATTTAGAGTACGAAGTATCATATGGTTTTAATGAGATTGAATACGGCACATTCAAGAGGAGATTTGAGGAGAAGAATTGAAGTTTTGTTATGAGGTTGCCATTTATTAAATACGACATCCAACCAAGTCCTCGCTATAATATCTCAGGGTGGCGTTTAAGATTGGTAATATCATTGAAATAATATCATAAGTTACAATATGGAGTTTATAATTTAAAGCACAAGACCAAATTTTAACATATAGGCAAGAGTATGGAATTTACGGGATTACAGCCTCAAAGTTAATTCTGGAGCTTTTTCCCTTTTACAAGATGTTTGTTTTGCGAAGACAGTAAGCACTGCTTTAGGAAATTGGTAACAAGAAATCCTAGTCTTCCTTTTGATTTTGCTAAGGAGTACACATTCACGACTTGAACTTCATAGAAGGGCCCACCCTTTACTCCCCGAGACGTTCCGAACTTTGCTGCAAGCATCTAGAAAATGCGGAATGTATAATCAAGATAAGAAAACTTAATTGTTGAAAAGATCAAAATGAAGTACGGTTATCGTTGACATACCTCAAAGATCAATCATAATCGCCAATATCCCAAGCTCAAGTTACAAGCGGAATCATCACCGCAATCTCAACGATCTCCCTCGCCGTCTCGACCGTCCAGGAAGAGTGAAGTCTCTGATTTAAAATTACAGCCCCAGCAGCTTGCTGGTAGCTGTATTCCGGGTATTGATGTTCCTGCGCTTTTTGGGGAGATGGATGCGGATGCAAATTTTTCAGAAAACACTGAAGCATTTAATGCTTAATGACTAGGGTACTCAGGCGGTTGTAATTTGTCTGTCTGGTTTACAAGAAGGTTGGACCTTAGATTCAACCACCTCAAAGGAATCACCGAGATATTACCTGTTACAACAAAGCCAAGATATTGATTAGCACCTTTATACATCATTCAAAACATCACATTGTTATTCCTGAATTATTCACAAGCCTATCCTAATGCTCTTGCAAAATTTTCAAATAAAAGAGGGAAGACCTTGTATGAACTGCAGCATGAGCCAGCCTCGTCAATTTCCCATTTGTAAGTTGGCAAAGTCATATGAAAACAAAACACGCGAAGATGTGAAGATGCGGCAATATAGTCGTGAGAAGAAATCAAGTCAATGCCAGAGATTCAGTACGCACTATCAGATCACATGGAGTTATAGTCGCAAGGATACATGTATGTGACTGGTTGGTTATCGATGATGTCTTGAAGACATTAGAGCCATTTCACCTTTTTTGGAAGAAAGGATGTTGACAGACCTTAGATACCCACTGAAAGATACCGCTTTTCCCTTTAAGCAATTTCTGGTAATAACATATTGCTGCTACTTGTCGTCCTTCTCGCTTACTGCTTCATTCGAAACGTTGTTCTTGACTTTCACTCACCAATATCTTCACCTGCATTACAACCTGAACCAAGTTATCATTCAATCTAGAGCATGAAGAAGGGAATTTAATCAGGCTACATTGCCAAACCTGTTGCCTCATGGCTTGATGATTTCCTTGTATGGATATCACCTTAAGCTTGTAGTTGCTGTCGGAAATTCACAAATAATTTACAACATGTTCCCGCCACTCGAATTGGGTTAATGATCGTCCAAAGAGAAGCTTCCCTGGTTTCTTGATGCGCTGCCATCAGCTGATTGTGCACAGGGTGGCCATGAGGCTTACACCAATAATGTAGATCTCAATGGAACTAGGCAGGAAACAGATGGACTACTGACACGGACTCCTACCTTCAAGGTTATTTCAGTGACATTTCAGAGTGCCTCAAAGCGGGACCACCATTGTATTTTTGTTGTGTAAGACTACAATTATAGTTTGGAATCGAAACACACATAACCAGCCTTTTGAAAACCAACAGGATTTTAAAACAGCAAAGACCTGCAGAACACATCAAATAGTCACAAACCAATACACAATAACCAGCACATCGATTGAATCCCAAAGTTTCACAAAATAAGCTCAACACAAAAGGCATACCCCTGTCGAACAAAACATGAAGGTTGAAGTTGCAGCTAATGAAAGTTGTCTGCAGGAGAAAGACTTGGACCTTCTGATGCAATTGTGCATTCTGAACCCGATCTACAGTTTGGATCAATCTCAATTTCTGACACTGTGTGCCCTACTGTAAATGGAATAGATAAAATACTTTATGAGTGTCTCGTGATCATGCAAATAGTTTCTATATTCATAATCCCGATTTTTGCTTTCATAGTCATTAGGAGGAAGGAGCCTGAGCTCTATAGAAATGGTTGTACTCAGAGAATATGAGCGCTTGAAAGGAGCCTCTTTGATGGAAATGTTTCTGTTTCAGGAGATTTAGACGATGCACGGGATGAGACTCTAGTAGGGAATACGGAAGCATACTGTAACAGCAAATGATGGCTTCGTCTCGAGTCTACACCGATCCAGCCTGTTAACTGATACGCTCCGTGGGAATCAGGCACCCCGCCGCCAATTTGCGCAACACTGTTAACGAACCCTACAACAAACAGATAATTGACACATGAAGATTGCTGAGAAACAACTTATAGGTGCAAGATAAAACAAGTTTCACAGAAGTGCAGCACCTGCAAATCCCGTAAAGGCATAATCAGACAGGATATTTGAAAGTGGTGGGTCAAATGCTCAAGTTGGGCTGGAAAAGTATTGAGGCTTCTAATCCTTCGTTGGCCCGAAAACGTAGTTATCCACACCTGCCAATCCATTGGAGAATATGCTGATTAGAAGAAGATTCTAAAAAAGATCCTATTCCAAATCTCAAAAAAAGAAAACTTTGAACTTGGATGTTAACAAACAATTGATACGCATTAACACCATATCATTACCGTAATCACCGAAAAGGGAATAGTTTCAATTTGATTCCACCTGAAATTGGAAAATCCCAATCTACAATCAATCAAACATGTAGGGACTTTGCCTTAAGAGCGATAAAGGCATACTTGGCGACCATCCGAGTATGTAAGACCTTTTCTTAAGACGATGCAAAGACCATTTCCTACAAACCCCCTTTACATTTGTGGCGGTTATCTCTCCCTTAAAATGAAGACTCGTCTCTTCTCCTAAACCCAATCAAAACAACTACCCTAAACCCGTAGGAACTTTGACCACAGTCAAAGAACTCCTCTAACCCTTTAGGGTGAACTACAAAATACTCTGATTCCAATCCCCTAAGGATATGTAGGCATAAGATGCGATATCTTATCGAGTATACTTAGAAATAAACCACTAGGGTCTCTAATCCTTTAAGCAGATAACACTTAGCAGTAAACAAACATAAAACAAGAGGTTCCTGTAGAGTACTATAGAAACTTAGGATGCTAGTACCTTCCCTAAGTTTAACCAACCCCCGAACCTAAACAATCTAGCTTGCATTTGCATTGCATTGTGGGAATTTCGATCTTTATCCCTTCCTTTGGACAAATCAAAGTTCGGTTGTAAAATGAATTAAAGATTCAAACTAATCAATAGTTTGGTATCCGAATTTCACCGCGACAGAAATGGCGACTTCACTGGGGAATCTCTCTAGCGGGTTTCCCTATCTTTTTTTATTTGTTTATTGCTTTATATATCTGCCTACTTGATTAATTGTTTACATGTTTTTTTTCTTGTATTTCTTTTGGGATTATTGTTCTTGAGTGGTGAGATAAAGTTCTACACCCGAACTTGAGAGAAATTAAGATAGGATGGTGATATATTCGAGGAGGCTTATAGGGAGTGGAATCCCTACTAAGTTGAATCGAAAATCCCGCTCAGTTGAGGCCCTTTCGAAATAGTACTGTTGAACGATCAATCGTGAAGACACTCACTACCTTCGATTTTGGAGCCTATGATATTAAGGACCGTAGTTACCTTAACCCAACTTTGGCCTTTATTAGGACGTAGTGCGAGACTATGAGGGAGTACTTCCGAAATAGTGCTACGCGAAGCTACACTCAAAAGAAGTTCTCTTGAGAATATTATTAATCCTCAAGTAATTGGGAAATTGATAATATCCGATAGATGGACTGATGATTCTGAGTCCCATTAGAACCTTGTTCTGCAGGTACAAACAACCTTTAGTCCTTAAACCTTTGGGAAGGGTACACCTTTACTCCATGCTCTTGCAAACCTAAGGCGCCCCTTGTTTGTTTATCTTTATGTCCTTATGTGGATACTTGTGTTTGTTGCATTCATATAACATCATTCTGCATTGGACTTCATGGGATTTACTTTCGTTTATGAACATTGTAGGTCACTATGACTTCAAATAAAAGACATACGGTGAAATATACTTTTAAGAGTCCCAAATTGGACGACCTAAAGAAGTTGTGGGGTTTCGTCAAAAATCAAGAAGAATTCAAGAACAAGTATGGGAAGTTGATATCTTTGTTGGGTTGCTCAGTGAATGAAGGACTTCTTGCCACTCTACTACAGTTCTATGACCCTCTCTACCATTGTTTCACCTTTCCAGACTTTCAGCTGTTACCTACATTGGAAGAGTATTCCTTTTTGGTTGGTCTACCTGTCCTTGAGGAATCTCCTTTTCCCTTCTTGGAGAAGGACCCTGATGAGAAAGATATTGCTAAAGCCCTCCATTTGAAGGTATCTGACGTCAAAGCCAATTTAGTTACTAAGGATGCAATTCTTGGTTTAAAGACAGGTTTCCTAATCGAGAAGGCTTCATTCTATGCTGATTATTCTAATAAGGCTCCGTTTGAGGCAATTTTTGCTTTGCTTGTTTATGGGCTGTTTTATTCCCAAGTTTTGAAGGTTTCATCGATCTCAAAGCATTCAAGATCTTTATGAAGAATAACCCAGTGCCAACTCTGTTGGGAAATGCATATCACTCTATACATCTCCGAAGCCTTCGTGGTGGAGGGATGATTACTTGCTGTGTACCTTTACTCTACAAGTGGTTTATTTCGCACTTGCCGAAGTCTAGCTCTTTTACAAACATTGGCAAAGAGCATTGGTCTCCAAGAGTTATGGCTCTGACCCATTCCGACATTGATTGGTACAACCGAGTGTATGATGGAGTATTAATCATTGATAGCTGCGGTGACTTTGCTAATGTACCATTGCTCAGCTTTGATGGAGGGATCAGCTATAATCCTATTTTAGCTCGTCGACAGTTGGGATACCCGTTGAAGGAACCTCCCAAGAGTGTTCAAGTAGAGGATATGTTCTTCAAAGATGATATGGAACTCCGAGGAAAGATTCTACATGCATGGCGTAATATACACAAGAAAGGGAAGAGAAGTCTAGGGAAGCCTAACTGTGTGTCTTTAGAACCATACCTCCAGTGGGTCAGAAAAAGGGCAACCAAGATAAAGATGCCCTATTCCCGTCAAGATCCCATAGCTCCAAGGAGAGAGCCCACTTATGTCTTTATGTCTAAAGCCGAGGAGTTAGAGGTGTCTTTAAAGAAGTCTCAACATGAGCTGGAATCTTGGAAGAACAAGTACCATGTAGCAGTGGCAGAAAATGATGAGTGTCAAAAGCAGAAGGCTGAACTTCAAAAGCAGAAGGCTGAACTTCAAAAGGAGAAGGATGAACTTCAGAAACAGCTACAATTGAAGGATGAAGAGCTACTCCCCTGCAAGAAGAGGAAAGTCATGGAGGATTTATTTTTCTCCGACCCACAATGCACTATCTGGAAAATAATTGTGGACAACCTTATCCGTGAGAAGGCGCAACTAGAAGAGCAGCTCAAGCAGCAGCATTCAAAGCTTCTTTAGTGTCTTTACTAGCTTTTATTTAGCTTTTTATTTGGGACTCTTTAAAAGAATATTTATGTAGTCCGTTTCGAATTTAATAAAACGTTTCCTTTTACCGCAATGCCTATAAATAGAGGAATCCCATGAAGTCCTAATCATCTTGCATTGCATTCTTTTCCCTTGTTCACTTCAAGAAACTCAAATTCGTTCTGTAGGTGTTGTAATCATGGATTTCAGAAGAGAAACCCTGAAGTACACTTTTCAGAGTCCCAACCTCGAAAGCTTGAGAGAACTAGCCGAACTCGTCGAGGATCGCTTTGCCTTCGCAGCAGAATATGGAGGAGTTTTCCGTTTCCTCGAGCTGAGGATGAAAGAAGGATTGTTGGAAACATTAGTTCAGTTCTATGATCCGATGTATCACTGCTTCACTTTTCCGGACTACCAATTGATGCCGACCTTGGAAGAGTACTCAGAACTCTTGAGGATGCCTGTGACTGTTCGACCTCTATTCACCGGAAGGGAAGACACGCCTAGTCACCAAGAAATTGCAAATGCCACTCGTCTTAGCCTTGAAGATGTTCAAGCACACCTGATCACCAAGGAAGGAGTCCTTGGGTTCCCCGCCGACTTTTTGATCGAAAAAGTCCGTTACCACGCTGAAAGAAAGGAGGCTCTCATATTGGAAGCCAATTTCACTTTGTTGGTCTATGGGACTTTCTGGTTCCCTAAAATTGACAGTTTTGTTGATATGGATGCAATCAAGCTGTTCATACTCAAGAATCCAGTACCCACCTTGCTTGCTGATACGTACTTTTCGATTCACTCGAAGAATGTCGAAGGAGGAGGACACATTGTATGTTGTACCGCCTTGCTGTACTCATGGTTCATCGCTCGTTTGACTTGGCATCCGTCCCTTTGGGACGAAGTAGCAACACCTCGATGGTCCGAGATACTTATGGCCCTTACCCATTCGGACATTGTTTGGTATGATCCCGCCTATGGAGGCGTGCCTATGATTCCTAGCATCGGAGGATTCCCCAACGTACCGCTTATTGGAAGAGAAGGATGTATAAGTTACAATCCCGCTTTGGCCCGTAGACAGTTTGGACACCCTATGATCCAAGTGCCTGACCCAGTTTCGTTGGAAGAGATCTATTTCAAAGGAGAAGAGGACCTAGATCTCAGGACTGTCATCATTTATGCATGGAAATACATTGATAGGGAAGGAACAACTGCTTCAGGATACCCCAACTGTGCTGTTTCCGAGGATTATCTGCATTGGGTGCGAGAAAGGGCTCTCGATCTCAAGATGCCTTTTCCTTTTCATGAACCTATGGTATTGTCCGCTCATGACCTCGACTGGTTCGATGTGGACGAAATAGAACAAGTAAGGATTGCTTTAGATGAAGCCCGGAAATTGAGGACTGCCTGGAAGAATAAGTTCCTCACCCTCAAAGTAGAGAAGGAAAGACTTCAGAATACACCAGAATTAGAAGTTGCCAGAAAGAGAAAGGCGCAAGGAGATTTATTTTCTCCTTATGCCTCTTCAAGTGCTGTCACCAGCGATGATCTCCCCTCAACTACTATGGCTTGGAAGGAGTGTGTGGAACGACTCATCATCGAGAAAGCGGCGTTGCAGGATCGCATTGACCAGTTGACTGAGGAGCTCCGTACAAAAGAGAAGACTGTGGGATAGAGTTCTAAGTTTTCTTTTGCTTTCGTTGTAATAAACCCTTGAAAGAGTACTTTGTTTTCATTGTTTCTCAAAATAAAAAGTTTTTTAATTATCCTACATTATAATACTGAAAAACACTTTGAGTTTCTTGAAGTCTCCCCTTACATCTGCATTCTCGCATTAGCATTCTGCATTTATCATGGCATTTTACACTTGTGCATGTGTCCTTCCTTTGTTGTGGCTCATTTTGGTTTTCTATCTTTTGCTGTCAGTCGCTGTCTCAACCATCTGACCAAGCCGGAAGTATCATTAAAGGATAGTAAGGAGAACAAAGACATGGATCGCATGACTGGCTCCAGAGTAAGGTCTAATCCGACACTTCGCCGTCCCTCCGACAACTTTGTTCCTATGCAACTTCAGCCTGTGCAAGAAAAGGAAATGGACGATCCGGAGCTTACAGCATTCCAGAATGAATTTCGTGACTTCGAGGAACGATGGAAAATGATGAAGAGGAACCGTGCGCCTGATTTTCGTGCTCGTGACCTGCGCCTAGTTCCAAACCTAGTTGTCCCCCCAGGATTCCAGATGCCCGCCTTCGAAGTGTACAAAGGTACAATTTGTCCAAGGTATCATTTGATGATGTTTTGTCAGAAGATGATCGCTTACCTCGGGAACGACAAACTAATGATTCACTGCTTTCAAGAAAGTTTGGGTGGAGCACCGTTAACATGGTATATGAAGCTACAAGTGAATCACATCCAGTCTTGGGAAGACTTAGCTGTTGCTTTTGTAAAGCAATACAATTACAGTTTGGGTATAACTCCAGACAGTAAAGATGACAAAGGATCTCCCAGAGAATCCACAGCTTCGGTATCCCGTCCTCAACATGAGTATGCAATGCCCGTTCAGCGCGAGCAACAATTACCTCCTAAGCGAAAGATGACATTTCCAGATCAGCATCGACATGATCAAAGACAGTTTCCGAATCAGAAAGTACCTCTGAACACTCTGAAAGAAGAAACCCATTGGTTTGATCTTATCCCATTGACTTACCGTCAATTATGGTTTTATTTCATCCGAAACTCGGTAATGACGCCTAGAAAGACTAGAACCATGAACTCTTACCCACCGTGGTTCAACCCGAACACCAGCTGTGAATTTCATGATGGAGTGTTGGGGCATTTGATCGAAGATTGCAAAGTTTTTCAAGGAAAAGTTCAAGAAATGATTGATAGTGAAGTACTAACATTCAAAGGAGAAAGACCGATCCTGAATGGAATATCATTACGCTGATATAAGCGAAAACTCCAGAAGAACTCTCTTTTTCTTTCGTTTGTTTGTGTGTTTATTTCTTTGGTTAAAAGCATATTTGGCATGTAAGAACTTTCTATTTTGAATAAGTAATGCAATAATTGTTTGTCTTGAAGAAATCCATTCGTTTTCACTCAAATAGTTTTTCAAAATTATTTATAATGCCGACTTTTACCCGATCTCTTGCTCTGACAGAGAATTGGAAGGAGGATGATGAAGTAAAACATATGATCTCTTGTTGCATGCTTCGAATAAAAACCCTACTGATGATGTAAGGAATTATTTTAAACCTCCTGAACGCCAACATAGTCAACCCTTTCTTTTAAACCTTGATTGAGGATCCGTTCTCTTTCTCCCAAACCGAAACATCATTTTCTTAACCTGGGGCAGGGTGATATCAAAAATAATAAACATCTTCAAAAATTGGGTGGGCACAAATATACTAACCCGTTCTTCCTCCATTCTACAAGTCACAAATTAAACCCACATACGACCTTCAAAGTCCTAATTGAAGTAAGGTTAGTTCGAAAGCATACTCGATGAGATATTGTTTCCTGACTCCTTGAGCTACGCTCAAATTAAATCGGCTTTATAAATAATGTTCAATTTGTATCCTAACTAGTGGTTTCGATCACAAGTTATTGCGA
The DNA here is from genome assembly GCA_963859935.3 of Lathyrus sativus. NCBI lineage: Eukaryota > Viridiplantae > Streptophyta > Magnoliopsida > Fabales > Fabaceae > Lathyrus > Lathyrus sativus. Next base: position 25,854,625 of record OZ012740.1, on the reverse strand, counting down.
TACCCCTTTTCAAAACTTCAAGACAAACGCGTGTTGCATTAACCATTTCAAAATGGATATTTCTAACTTGCTAAAATACGCTTGACATCTTAGAAAGATTACACGAACTCCAATGGACTCGAAGACCTCGCCCACCTGGAGCAATCTACTCTTCAAGAAGTTGGATCCGTACGAGTTTGGCTTTCATCTAAAGCACATTTTGGAAGACTCAGTTATACCGCCAATCAGGGGCAGTTACGTCGAGATTCGGCGAATCTCTCCGAGAGTTTGAAAACAGTGGGGCATTTGGACATCATGTTTTCTATAAAATCCTCTCGAGACTTTTCTCTTAAACTATGTGACTTGGGGCATTTGAAGATTGGAGCAAAAAAAGATGTATATTTCATCCTCAGGAAGCTCGACCCCAACATGTTCAACAACTACGACGACCCAGGATATTTATTTTATCCCCTATGAAACTTCGGTTTGGGTACCTCCGTCTACAATTTCATACAACACGTCAAACTTATCAAGATGATACATCCCCAATTGGATTGATCACTTTTCCTCAAGAGAAATTTTGAAGTTTTGAAGCAGTATTGGGACCCTACATTTGGTTCTCCATCTACCCCCCCAGTGGTACTTCTATCTGTGAAGATTGGTCGGATGTTTGTTTCGAGACGTTTATCCCGTAGTCGGTCTTTGCTTTCATCTGTTTTGTCAGCACAAGCATACACATATCATATAAGTAGATAGCATAACATTTGCATTTGCGCATCCTTTGTATGTTTTACCCTATCTCTTCGATTGCGGTTACCCTTGGGTATTTGGGCGTGTCTTATTCCTTCCAAGTAGAGTTGTCAGCCCCAAGCAGAAAAAACTCAATGTTTCTATTTTCCCACGAAGTTCGATCCTCGTGGAAGACAGTTGTTTCAGTACTTTCCCATTGGAGTTTATGCCTCTATGGTTGAGTCTTGTTTGACAGTTTCTCTTCGGTTATTTCCCGAATTGAACTTCGATCTTTGGCAATCACGCTATGAACATCTCCAGCTTCGAACACAAGTCAAGGGTGCATTTATTTTGCACTTTGACATTATGAGGATCACCATTGAAGACGTGACGTTTCTTCAACAACATTACAAGATCCACTCGACAACTTACAGCTGAATGACAGAAGATCTCTTTATTTGAGCAACTCGTTTTGGGCAGATCTATTCTCAAAACGACAAACAACAATTTCCTCAAGACAATTTGTCCTTCCCCAGTGGATTATTTCAAGATTATCAAGTCAAAACAGAGGACATTACAGATACTTCCCCATTTGAGGATTTCCACTACTACAATTTCACATATCTTACAATTACAGCAAAGATATTCCTCAGAAATGATCTTCCTCAGAGGGTTCATTACGAGTACAAACAACGATATATCTCCTTACAAGAGGACACTCCACAAATCAACCGGTTTACAGCTCCTCTGAAGATCCCCGGTGCATATTCTACAAATTGCCAATGCAATACAAACTGCATCTACAATTTACGATTACAAGTACAAGATCACATCTACAAAATTCTACAATTACAAATTACATCGACAACATTTACATCAACAATTCTACAGTTCTACAATTTACAACTACAGTTACATCTACAATCTACAAATCACAACCCCCCTATGAAGGTGCTCTCACGAGTTCTCATCATTTCGGGAAGGAACCGAGACCAGCTCATGGTTACCATACCATGATGCAAGGGGAAGTTCGACATCAGGAACCGAGACCAACTCATGGTTCCCATACCATGGTGCAAGGGGAAGTTCGACATCAGGAACCGAGACCAGATCATGGTTCCCATACCATGATGCAAGGGGAAGTTCGACATCAGGAACCGAGACCAGCTCATCGAGACCAGCTCATGGTTCCCATACCATGGTGCAAGGGGAAGTTCGACATCAGGAACCGAGACCAGATCATGGTTCCCATACCATGATGCAAGGGGAAGTTCGACATCAGGAACCGAGACCAGCTCATGGTTCCCATACCATGGTGCAAGGGGAAGTTCGACATCAGGAACCGAGACCAGCTCATGGTTCCCATACCATGGTGCAAGGGGAAGTTCGACATCAGAAACCGAGACCAGCTCATGGTTCCCATACCATGATGCAAGGGGAAGTTCGACATCAGGAACCGAGACCAGCTCATGGTTCCCATACCATGGTGCAAGGGGAAGTTCGACATCAGGAACCGAGACCAGCTCATGGTTCCCATACCATGATGCAAGGGGAAGTTCGACATCAGAAACCGAGACCAGCTCATGGTTCCCATACCATGATGAAAGGGGAAGTTCGACATCAGGAACCGAGACCAGCCCATGGTTCCCATACCATGGTGCAAAGGGAAGTTCGAAATTAGAGACCGAGACCAGCTCATGACTCCCATATCATGATGCTCGGGGAAGCTCTACCACTACAACATCTACAACCACAATGACATCAAAGACCGAGACCAGCTCATGGTCCCCGTACCATGATGCTAGGGGAAGTTATACATTTTACCGTTTTAGCTGAGTTACAAAATATAAAATAATAAAAAGTGACGAAGAATGCGTTGCGCCCCAAGCAAAAAGATCCATCATGAGTTACTATTGACACCACCTTGGTAGTAAAGGTATCTTTCGATCACAAATCGTCAAAATCACCGCATCCTTGATGCATGAGTTACCGTTACACGTTTGGAGATTTCCCATGGGTGATTGTTCCTATCCTCGTAGGGTCCCGCCTTGTTGGATATGTTGCTCTTCTGTCTAGCATGTCTTGTCCAATTAGTCCCCTGTGGCATCACGTCTCCAGAAGACCGTCTGTCTTGTATTCTTCATGTCATTGCATATCATCTTCATTCGGTGGCTTCTTAGGGCCGAAAATTCGTGCAATGTTTGTATTTAAGTCCCTTCTATCGTGTCGAGACGGAGATTTTGGGTCTCCATATCTCCAGATAGAAGTAACTTAAATAGGGGCATCTGTTGCACCCTAATTTTTGACCTTAGGATCCCGCCTCCTTGTGCGGTTTCTTGCATTTTATTTAGGTCAATTTCTTTTAGCGTAACTAACCTTTTAACCAGTTTGCTCGTGCTGTTTTGTGAGGCTATAGTCACTAAGGAAAGTTCGGATATCATGAAGACTTTGTGTACTCATTATCTCTTGACAGTTGTGCTGAGTTTTGTGGGACCACACGCCCTTGTTCTCATACCCCTTTAATCAATAAGGGATCGGGGTTTCTCCGTTTATTTGATTAGAAGCAAGTTGATTTAGAGTACGAAGTATCATATGGTTTTAATGAGATTGAATACGGCACATTCAAGAGGAGATTTGAGGAGAAGAATTGAAGTTTTGTTATGAGGTTGCCATTTATTAAATACGACATCCAACCAAGTCCTCGCTATAATATCTCAGGGTGGCGTTTAAGATTGGCAATATCATTGAAATAATATCATAAGTTACAATATGGAGTTTATAATTTAAAGCACAAGACCAAATTTTAACATATAGGCAAGAGTATGGAATTTACGGGATTACAACCTCAAAGTTAATTCTGGAGCTTTTTCCCTTTTACAAGATGTTTGTTTTGCGAAGACAGTAAGCACTGCTTTAGGCAATTGGTAACAAGAAATCCTAGTCTTCCTTTTGATTTTGCTAAGGAGTACACATTCACGACTTGAACTTCATGGAAGGGCCCACCCTTTACTCCCCGAGACGTTCCGAACTTTGCTGCAAGCATCTAGAAAATGCGGAATGTATAATCAAGATAAGAAAACTTAATTGTTGAAAAGATCAAAATGAAGTACGGTTATCATTGACATACCTCAAAGATCAATCATAATCGCCAATATCCCAAGCTCAAGTTACAAGCGGAATCATCACCGCAATCTCAACGATCTCCCTCGCCGTCTCGACCGTTCAGGAAGAGTGAAGTCTCTGATTTAAAATTACAGCCCCAGCAGCTTGCTGGTAGCTGTATTCCGGGTATTGATGTTCCTGCGCTTTTTGGGGAGATGGATGCGGATGCGAATTTTTCAGAAAACACTGAAGCATTTAATGCTTAATGACCAGGGTACTCAGGCGGTTGTAATTTGTCTGTCTGGTTTACAAGAAGGTTGGACCTTAGATTCAACCACCTCAAAGGAATCACCGAGATATTACCTGTTACAACAAAGCCAAGATATTGATTAGCACCTCTATACATCATTCAAAACATCACACTGTTATTCCTGAATTATTCACAAGCATATCCTAATGCTCTTGCAAAATTTTCAAATAAAAGAGGGAAGACCTTGTATGAACTGCAGCATGAGCCAGCCTCGTCAATTTCCCATTTGTAAGTTGGCAAAGTCATATGAAAAGAAAACACGCGAAGATGTGAAGATGCGGCAATATAGTCGTGAGAAGAAATCAAGTCAATGCCAGAGATTCAATACGCACTATCAGATCACATGGAGTTATAGTCGCAAGGATACATGTATGTGACTGGTTGGTTATCGATGATGTCTTGAAGACATTAGAGCCATTTCACCTTTTTTGGAAGAAAGGATGTTGACAGACCTTAGATACCCACTGAAAGATACCGCTTTTCCCTTTAAGCAATTTCTGGTAATAACATATTGCTGCTACTTGTCGTCATTCTCGCTTACTGCTTCATTCGAAACGTTGTTCTTGACTTTCACTCACCAATATCTTCACCTGCATTACAACCTGAACCAAGTTATCATTCAATCTAGAGCATGAAGAAGGGAATTTAATCAGGCTACATTGCCAAACCTGTTGCCTCATGGCTTGATGGTTTCCTTGTATGGATATCACCTTAAGCTTGTAGTTGCTGTCGGAAATTCACAAATAATTTACAACATGTTCCCGCCACTCGGATTGGGTTAATGATCATCCAAAGAGAAGCTTCCCTGGTTTCTTGATGCGCTGCCATCAGCTGATTGTGCACAGGGTGGCCATGAGGCTTACACCAATAATGTAGATCTCAATGGAACTAGGCAGGAAACAGATGGACTACTGACACGGACTCCTACCTTTAAGGTTATTTCAGTGACATTTCAGAGTGCCTCAAAGCGGGACCACCATTGTATTTTTGTTGTGTAAGACTACAATTATAGTTTGGAATCGAAACACACATAACCAGCCTTTTGAAAACCAACAGGATTTTAAAACAGCAAAGACCTGCAGAACACATCAAATAGTCACAAACCAATACACAATAACCAGCACATCGATTGAATCCCAAAGTTTCACAAAATAAGCTCAACACAAAAGGCATACCCCTATCGAACAAAACATGAAGGTTGAAGTTGCAACTAATGAAAGTTGTCTGTAGGAGAAAGACTTGGACCTTTTGATGCAACTGTGCATTCTGAACCCGATCTACAGTTTGGATCAATCTCAATTTCTGACACTGTGTGCCCTACTGTAAATGGAATAGATAAAATACTTTATGAGTGTCTCGTGATCATGCAAATAGTTTCTATATTCATAATCCCGATTTTTGCTTTCATAGTCATTAGGAGGAAGGAGCCTGAGCTCTATAGAAATGGTTGTACTCAGAGAATATGAGCGCTTGAAAGGAGCCTCTTTGATGGAAATGTTTCTGTTTCAGAAGATTTAGACTATGCACGGGATGAGACTCTAGTAGGGAATACAGAAGCATATTGTAACAGCAAATGATGGCTTCGTCTCGAGTCTACCACGATCCAGCCTGTTAACTGATACGCTTCGTGGGAATCAGGCACCCCGCCGCCAATTTGCGCAACACTGTTAACGAACCCTACAACAAACAGATAATTGACACATGAAGATTGCTGAGAAACAACTTATAGGTGCAAGATAAAACAAGTTTCACAGAAGTGAAGCACCTGCAAATCCCGTAAAGGCATAATCAGACAGGATATTTGAAAGTGGTGGGTCAAATGCTCAAGTTGGGCTGGAAAAGTATTGGGGCTTCTAATCCTTCGTTGGCCCGAAAACGTAGTTATCCACACCTGCCAATCCATTGGAGAATATGCTGATTAGAAGAAGATTCTAAAAAAGATCCTATTCCAAATCTCAAAAAAAGAAAACTTTGAACTTGGATGTTAACAAACAATTGATACGCATTAACACCATATCATTACCGTAATCACCGAAAAGGGAATAGTTTCAATTTGATTCCACCTGAAATTGGAAAATCCCAATCTACAATCAATCAAACATGTAGGGACTTTGCCTTAAGAGCGATAAAGGCATACTTGGCGACCATCCGAGTATGTAAGACCTTTTCTTAAGACGATGCAAAGACCATTTCCTACAAACCCCCTTTACATTTGTGGAGGTTATCTCTCCCTTAAAATGAAGACTCGTCTCTTCTCCTAAACCCAATCAAAACAACTACCCTAAACCCGTAGTAACTTTGACCACAGTCAAAGAACTCCTCTAACCCTTTAGGGTGAACTACAAAATACTCTGATTCCAATCCCCTAAGGATATGTAGGCATAAGATGCGATATCTTATCGAGTATACTTAGAAATAAACCACTAGGGTCTCTAATCCTTTAAGCAGATAACACTTAGCAGTAAACAAACATAAAACAAGAGGTTCCTGTAGAGTACTACAGAAACTTAGGATGCTAGTACCTTCCCTAAGTTTAACCAACCCCCGAACCTAAATAATCTAGCTTGCATTTGCATTGCATTGTGGGAATTTCGATCTTTATCCCTTCCTTTGGACAAATCAAAGTTCGGTTGCAAAATGAATTAAAGATTCAAACTAATCAATAGTTTGGTATCCGAATTTCACCGCGACAGATAGCTACAACAATGAAATCAAACTTCGGACTCAATGATCTCAACACCTTTTTTACTACCATTTGATATGTAATGTTCTCACCACAAGTTTGCATCTGATTAAAAATGGCTGTTAATTTTGAAAAGTAGTCACTTACTTTCTGATCTTCTTCCATCTGCAACATCTCATACTTTCTTCTATGGGATTGTAGCTTCACTTGTCTCACCTTTTCTCTACTGGTGTGATAATTTTCTAAAATGTCCCACGCTTCTTTGGATATTTTTGCCATAGAAATCTTCTCAAAGTGTTTATTGTCAACATTCTGCTGAATGTAGAACAGAGTTTTGCAGTCTTTCTTCTTAACTTCCTTGAATGCAGTTCTCTGTGCATCAGTTGGATTTGCCACCAGATCCTCATAGCCATTTTGCACAATTTCATTCACTTTTTGCGCTCCATATAAGAACTTCATCAAAGCGACGATCCTAGTTCTTGCCATCAAGAACCATAATATTTGATCCAAAACCATTGCTATTCATCTTACCTATCAAGAAACTATCACTCAGTGTTTCCATTGGATTGAACCCCCTCACTTTTCGCTCGTGTTTCCCTTGGATTGAACCAGGCTCTAGATGCCAATTATTGGAGATAATTCTCATTATATGCTATTTCACATTACAAGTTGGTATTTATATGTATTACACAATGTAACTAACTAACAATCAATTTGAATGAAACAAAATGTTAATTAACTAGTACACATGACAATTATGAATTAAAACTCAACAAATATTTGTTCTTTATGATTTTTATCACATGTCAAACTTTAAAGTAATTTGTGGTTTGTTTTGTGAATCGAGAGTTGAATTACCAAATACTTTGAATTATATATTCTTGCCTACCAACCACTTAGAGATAGAAACATCCCTTGAAACTAATATATTATTGTTAACACCAAATAAATTAATTTAAGGCATAAAAGTTTTATCACAAAGAAATTATGACTAAATATACATGAAATTTAGTAACAACCACTATGCCAAAAAATACCTTTAGCAGCGCTTTTTTTGGCCTTTAGCAGCGCTTTAAAGCGCTGCCAAAAGTGGCGCTGCTAAAGGTAAAGGCAACGCTTTTTTTCAATGAAAAAGCGCTGTTAAAAGCTCCCTTTAGCAGCACCTTTAGCAGCGCTTTTTTAGCCCTTTAGCAGCACTTTTGTAAGCGCTGCATAATTCCCCCAACCATCCCCCCCTTTAGCAGCGCTTTCAAAAAGCGCTGTCTTAGACCCCCCCCCCCCTTTAGCAGCGCTTTTGCAAAAGCGCTGCCATAGCTCACCCTTTAGCAGCGCTTTTTACAAGCGTTGTCTTAGACCCCCCCCCCCTCCAAACCAATAGCAGCGCTTTTGTAGCGTAATATTTGTGACCTTTAGCAGCGCTTTTATGTAAAAGCGCTGTCTAATGTCCCAGATTTTTAAATTTTTTTTAAAAAAAAAATATTCACCCTGTTTTTGTATATTTTACCAACAACCTGCTTATATTACACAAACCTGCTTATAATTCAGGCCTTTATTTCAACACTTTGGCCTTATAAATAAAATTCAAACTTTGGCCTTAAATATACAATTCAAACTTTGGCCTTATATGTACAATTCAAAACTTTGGATACATTGTAACTCATGACTTTGTTCATAAACATTTTAATATACACATAAACCTGTTTAAATATGTTACAATAAATTTCGATCCTCAGAATTACAACAACACAAATACATTCAATTCACATATAATTACAAGTCTTCCAATCCGATAACTCTATACAATTCTTAACCCAAGAATAAATTGACACCATTCCTCTTTAATTTCTTCCAATTTTTCTTTCGTGTAAGTAGCGCACTTGAATTCATCATAATACTACATAATATAACATATCGAATAAGATTTAAGTTTAAAACTAATTACTCATATGAAGTATCGGATAATTATCAAAATGAATCATATAACTTATATAATGAATTGATCCATACCAGGACTGGAATCTCAAGTTGACTAGAAAGAATAATTTCCCTCATAAAGCGCAATACAAAATATCCACAATCAATACCATTGCGCTGCCGAGGACACTGTAAATGGAAAAAACAAACGAACATTTATCCGGATATATAGTTTAAATAGTTTTATCAAGTAGAAACATGCGAGAATATACCTCCACTCTGATCCAGTTGATGTTGTTAGCCTTACTTTTTGGCACCGTTGCATCTCTTTGTGCTCTGAATATTTGTATAACTCTAACATAATATAAATGCATATTTAGAACAATGTCACATAATAAATAAAGATATATAATTAAAGACAACAGTATATCTCATCACTTACGTATCAACAAAGTTCCTCAGATTTTCATATTTTGTTGTATCGTCATCCAATGAATCTATATAATACACTATTTCTTTCGTCGGATTAATTGCGATCAACAACCAATATCCACTATAAAATAAGACAACAGTTTAGACAGAAATGTTATATATATAGAAAGGAAAAAATCGAACAATTATAATAAATGAATTTAGAAAAAATCTAACCCATGGCCAGTGTTATATGGCAACAAGAACAACTTCTCCGTAGTCGCGCGCATAAATCTCTGCACTATGTACTCTTTGACTGTATCTGGTGACTGGTCTATTATACGTGAGTTGACACAGCTAGCAGATAAGAATGCGAATACTGAAGTCAATTCATTCGGGACCAATAACTTGTCATACAAGAACCTAAAAAAACATAATCAACATTAGAATATTAAGTTAAACGAGCAAATTTTAAAATGTTCAATTATTTAATTAAAATGGATCGAAGTACCTGATGTATGAATGCATAACACTGACGCCCAGTTCAGAATGGTTGAAAACCTGATCAAAATCCTCCTTAGCAATTGTTTCGGGATATTCAAAATCGAAAATACTTGCCTCCATGTGTATTTGACGGACGCCACCCTCAGGCACATCTGATGTTCCGACATATGTTTCAAGGCACATCCTAAATCGAGGAACAATTGCTTTTCGGGGAACCTTGGAAGTTTCAGGCATCTTACCCTTGCTGACTTGTTGCGACTGCTGATCATGAACCTAAAAGTCATATATAAGTTCAGTAATTAATGTATAACAAGATAGTCATGTAACTATAGTAGTACATGTTTCTTTGATGCAGCTGAATCGGTATCCCGCACAATAATTCTATCATCTTTTGATTTGGATTTTGTAGGAGTCTAAGATCATCATGTAAATAAGAAAATGTAGATGTAAGAATAACTTTCATGTATGAATCATAAAACATTTGAGTATTAAAAGGTTCAACCTACCTCATCATCTATGCAAATCAGATTTGCTGGCCATGCCACATACGATCCTACTGCGTCTCCCACCACTGTTGCGCCTGAAATATCATCTGGTATAGGCAACAACGCACTCCCCTCTAATGCAATATCAATAGATACTTTCAAAAATCCAGAAGGGAGCGGTTTGTGGTGAAGTAAGTCTCCCAGAAAGTTATGCACCTTTCCCTTGCCAACCATTTGATGAGTAGGTGACGATAAATATAGTCGGCAAAGTGAAATGCCCTAAACAAATAATGATCAGTTAATGTGTCAATTAAGTAAAGTGTGCTAAATTAATTTCAATGTAATATATACAATTACCTCTGGAAGCTTCTGCGGACAACCGGTACTATCTTTGTCACTAGTAGCTCTACCCTCTAGAGCGCGTCTTTCCGCCATGTATCTCTCCTTATCCATCTGTAATTCACGGATTTGCGCTTTCAATTCCTCCAAAGTCTCCATCACTTCTTTATTGGTTGGATTTTTTTTCTTTGGCTGCTTATACAGTTTGGATGGAGTGACACCAAATCCCTTACCCCTCACACGCCCAGAATACTCAGGAATATTCAGCACCCGACTCAGTAAGCTCCTGCAATCATTGTCCTCGGCGGGAGTTATGGTCTGGGACAGAGTCTCCTGAAATATAGATAAAAACATATATAAATATATTACACACTTTTGATCAGTTACTGACAAAGATAACGTTGTACTTACACATTGTTCAAAGACTTGTTGAACTTCTTCCTGAACGACTCCATCTCGTCCCACACGGGCAGCCTTCCATACAACATGGTCCGGAAGAGATGTCGCATCACTCTTCTCCTCTTCCAACTACGCATTAAGACGGATAATAAAGCATTGTATCCTATTATATATACTTACTATTTTTTGTAAATATATCATATTAAAGCATTTATATGTACTTACTATTTTTTGTTCTAATCATGCATATCCCAACCGACCCTTTCTGTATGGATATGCGAGATTTGATGCCTGTTGACGATTTACGCCACTAACAACCTGAAAAAACAAGTTTATCAGAACTCCTGTACATGGAAGAAGTATATATATACTATACATAGTTCATGATAAGTTGTACTTACTTCAAATTCTTTTGATCTTCGCTTTGCAACAAACGTCTCCCATTCTTCCTCCGAAATCAAATCCGCGTACTTCATCGGACGCTCTGAGTCAACAAAGTTTCCTTCAAAATCTTTTAGAAACTTGTTTGTTAAAAACGCTCTAAATCCCCTCAAGCGTTTTCCGGCCAGTTGAATACAATATTTTCTTCTACGATCTTCAATATTGAAAGATCTCTGCAAACAAACACACATACATATAACATGTTAGTATATTTAATTTAAAGACGTAAATGTCAACAATAATTAAACAATTCCAATATTATACCTGAATCTCGGTCCAAATCTTATCTTTAGCCGGTTGTAATGAAACAACTCTCCAATTATCGTAAGTAATCGGAACTTGCGAACGTACAAGTGCTCCGATGTAACTTGTTAGCAACGCACCGTTAGGCTCAACTAACTGATCTCTTTCATTCCAATGGACATCATACTTTACTCCTTTATCTCTCGCACGGATGATTTTTTTCATAATTGTTATGCCTCTTTTAATATTGCCTTCCTTGTCTTTTGTTGTTTGTTTTCCATCATGTGATGTTTCCTCGTTGCTGGCCATAATATATATACCTGTAATTCAGAAAAACCAAAGTATCAAATGAATGACATGCAAATATGTAAATAACAAATATATACATAAGAAATGTGTAAATAAGAAAAACATGGTATAAATAAGAAATAAGAAAAACATGGTATAAATAAGACATGTGTAAATAAGAAAAACATGTTACAAGTACCTTTAACATCTCTTTCTTTTTTTCGTTGTAACGGGGTTTACTTGTCTCTTAACAACATGGACAGATGGATTGATCCAAATTCCCTCGTTATGATCATTTCTAATATATGATTCGTCCACTCTAATATTCTCATCTGGATCATCTATAATATAAGATTCATTCTCAACATAAACATCCCCCTTTTCTCCAATGTTATCATCGATTACTTTGTTGGAAAAAAGAACTATAGACCATTTCGTACTTGTCGGATCAGTGACATAGAACACTTGTTTAGCTTGCGTGGCTAGAATAAAAGGCTCATCTTTGTACCCCACCTTATTAAGATCCACTTTCAAAAAACCTGATTTATCCATTTGTATGCCACTATTATTTTCAACCCACTTGCATCCAAAGATAGGAATCTGAAACTTCTCATAATCAAACACCCAAATGCGCTCGATAACCCCATAATACGAGGAAATGTGCATTGCTTCGGCAAGCACGGTGACACCACTATTTTGCATTGTACTTTTATCATCTTGTTCCTTGGTATAAAATGTGTATCCATTAATTGCGTATGCGCTATAAGAAAACACATGCAAACTTGGACCATATGCTAAATATCTCAACCTTTCTGTTATTGAAGCGGGATCAGAATAAAACTTTGAAAAAATATGCTCCTTGAACCATGTTATAAAACTTTGATTGTGCTCACGTACTATCCAATTTTCATTTCTATTCAGATTTAAACCTCGAAGAACGTCCTTGTGCATTTCAACATACGGCTCAACCTCGATGTCATTGTGCAGAACATACAAATGCACTTGCTCCCGTTCATCCCTTGAAACTGTCACAACTTTATTTCTAATTAACTGTTTACCATCTATTTTTTCAACAACATGAGATTTTGGGAGGCCAATGGATTGAACGTTGGACAAATATTCAGTACAAAACTCAATAGCTTCTTCAACAATGTATCGTTCAACAATACATCCCTCTGGTCGACTTCGGTTTTTCACATACCCTTTCAATATTTTCATATAACGTTCAACAGGGTACATCCATCTCATATAGGCAAGTCCACACAGTTGTGTCTCTTTCACAAGATGAACAACTAGATGTACCATTATGTCAAAAAATGATGGAGGAAAATACATTTCAAGCTTGCACAAAGTAATAACTATTTCTCTTTGCAATATTGGTAAGATCGCAGGATCTATCACCTTACTACAGATTGACCTAAAGAAAAAACACAATTTAGTTATTGCGCCTCTCACTTTTTCTAGCAAAATAGAACGTATACCTATTGGTAGAAAGTGTTCCATTATAACATGGCAGCCATGTGTCTTTAAACTTTTTAACTTGAGGTCTTTCATAGAAACAAGTCTTCTAATATCTGAAGAGTATCCTTCTGGAACTTTAACTTCACTCAGAAACTTACACAGTATCTTTTTCTCCTTTCTAGATAGAGTATAAGCAGCAGGTGGTAGATATGTGCGGTTTCCTTTCTTCAAGGGTCCTAATTCATTCTTTATTCCCATTGCTACCAAGTCCTTTCTTGCTTTAAGGTCATCCTTAGACTTTCCTTGTATATTGAGTAACGTACCAATAACACTTTCAAATACATTTTTTTCAATATGCATAACATTAAGAAAATGTCTTACATACAACGACTTCCAATACGGAAACTCAAACAAAATTGACCTCTTCTTCCACCCACGCGTGATAAGCGTATGAGCAAAAGGCTTGCCAAACTTAGTACTCACATCTTTCACCTTTTCAAAAATTTGTTCGCCGGTCAATGTAGGTGGAGCTTTACGTTGTTCTGAATCTCCATTGAATGCTTTTCTCCACCCACGGTAGTGATGACTAGAATTTAAGAATCTACGATGACCAAGAAAGACATTCTTCTGACAAAATTCCAACCGCGTCCAATCTGTGTTTTCTTCACAGATAGGACACGCACATTGACCTTTAATGCTATACCCCGATAGATTTCCGTATGCTGGGAAATCATTAATTGTGCCAAACAACATCGCCCTCAAATTGAAACTTTCTGTCCTATATCCATCATAAACCTCCACACCGTTCTCCCACAAACTCTTTAAGCCTTCGATTAGAGGTGTCAGGTATACATCTATGTCATTCCCGGGTTGTTTAGGGCCAGAAATTAACATAGATAACATCATGTACTTACGCTTCATACATAGCCATGGAGGTAGGTTATAAATCATAATAATTACAGGCCAGGTAGAATGTGAGATACTCTGCAGACCATGCGGATTCATTTCATCAGTCGATAATGCCAAGCGAAGGTTTCTAGCTTCTTCTCCAAAATCAAGATAATCATTATCAATTTTCATCCACTGTGGTGAATCTGCCGGATGTCGATACTTCCCATCTACAATTCTATCATCTGCATGCCAAGTCAGGTGTTTTGCATCTATTTCACTACGAAACATGCGTCTGAATCTCGGAATTATAGGAAAATACCATAATACTTTTGCTGGTGACAATTTTTTCTTATACCGAGATACACCGCATTTAGGACACTCGTTTAATGATACATATTCATTTCGAAACAAAATGCAATCATTTGGACAAGCATGTATCTTATCATAGCTCATGCCAATAGAGCATAACATTTGTTTAGCTTCATAGGTTCGATTGGGAAGAACATTATCCTCCGGAAGCATCTCTTGAAGTAGGGCTAACAACTCTGTGAAACTTTTATCCGACCATCCATTACCCGCCTTTAAATTGTACAACTTTAATACCTCGGACAATCTTGTGAAAGTAGTGCTACCTTTATACAACGGTTTCTCTGCATCGCTTACCAACCTCTCAAACATCTTGGGACAATCTTGAAGATCTTCTTCAAGTGCTTCTGCAATCTCTTCGACTCGATCACAATCATGTGTATCTCTGCCATTGTCCTTTGAAGCACATGTCGTATTATTCCGGGGTTCAACATTCTCGTTACTTATCTCACCATGTAATGTCCAACATGTGTAACTTCGATCAATTCCATGTCTCATTAAATGAGATTCCAACTGAACGGCGTCAACTCGACGCCCATAACAGCATCCTAAGCAAGGACATGTGATCCTACTGGGGTCTTTGGCGTGTTCAACAGCAAACTTAACGAACTTCGATACCCCATTCTCGTACTCTTTTGACAATCGATTACCAGACATCCATTTTTTATCCATACTAATTGAGTAATCTACATTAAACTATAAAAGTTAAACAAAACAGAGAATACCTGTAAGGAAATCACTAACTTCTAAGAATGCTACGCAATAGGATGCTTGGAAACGATCACAGCTTTGCTCTTCACAGGTAACCCCTATAGCAGACAAAATATAAATTTTATTAAAATCATATTAATAATTAACCAAGACAAATCATATTAAAAATACTAGATAATCCACCAAAACAAATCATATTAAAATTACTAGATAATCCTTAAACCAAAATGACACCCTTACTAAACATTGAGAAATCCTAACTAAACATATAAAACCATAATAACATATATATCATATAAACATTGAGAAATCCATCATAATAACATAATAACATATCAACATATAAAACCTTCGCTAAACCTTCAATAAGTCATTTCTACACAACAACAACACTAAAAACTTGCATGTCCTCAAACCTTCAATACAAAACAACAATATACGTATCATACTTGAACGCAACAACAAAAACAATTACTCAACAACAGTATACGTTATCAACACTAAAATTTACTTGCATGTCCTCAAACGTAACATATCTACACAACAACAAAAACAATAGTATACCAACAATGGTGAAAAGAAAAACCATCAATATTTAGATAACAAATATTTAGATAACAAAAACAATAGTATACCAACAACAAAAACAATAGTATACCAACAATGGTGAAAACAAATATTTAGAAAAACCATCAAATACCAACAATGGTGAAAAGAAAAACCATCAATATTTAGATAACAGTATTAACAAAAACCTTCAAAACCTTTAATGTCTTCAAATACCAACAATGGTGAAAAGAAAAAAAAACAAGAAAACCATATTAAAACTTCACATACCTTAACAATGGTGGAAATGCAATGCAGACGGACGGATGCACTCGAAAACGGACGGTGAACGCACGGAGGGCGACGGTCGGACGGCGGATGACGGCAACAGAAAGTTTGAATAGGACAAGTTCGTTCGCCAGAGGAGAAAGACAGAAGAAAAGAAATGTACACGGCTGTTCTGTTTCTCTTAAAATTCTAGAGGGTATTTTAAAATTATAATACTAATACCTATAGCAGCGCTTTTAAAAGCGCTTTCTTAGGGTGCCTTAGCAATGCCATATAGCAGCGCTTTATAGAAAAAGTGCTGCTAAAGGGCCCCCTTTAGCAGCGCTTTTTAAAAGCGCTTTCTTAGGTCCCCCTTTAGCAGCGCTTTTAAATGCCTTTAGCAGCGCTTTTAAAAGCGCTTTCTTAGGGTGCCTTAGCAATGCCATATAGCAGCGCTTTATAGAATAAGCGCTGCTAAAGGGGACCCCTTTAGCAGCGCTTTTTAAAAGCGCTTTCTTAGGTCCCCCTTTAGCAGCGCTTTTTAAAAGCGCTTTCTTAGGTTACCCCTTTAGTAGCGCTTTTTAAAAAGCGCTTTCTTAGGGCCCCTTTAGCAGCGCTTTTTCAAAAGCGCTATCTTAGGTAGGAAATTTTTTTTCTTTTTTTTTACCCACCCTTTAGCAGCGCTTTTTTAAGAAGCGCTGCTAAAACTCATTTTTAGCATAGTGAACATATAATTTAATTTACAAACCTTCACATTTTAATTAATTTACCATTAAACTTTTTATTTAGCAACCTCAGGAACCTTTTCATTTAGCAGTAAAATATTAAATTAAATTCAATATTAATTGGTCTTTGTGTTTGATATTTAGTATCTCTTATCATTTTATTAATTAAGTATACTTGCTGAATAGTCAACTGAGTTGGTCCAACAAATTTGGAGGGTTAAAAAAATTTTAAAATAAATCTTTTATATATATATATATATATATATATATATATATATATATATATATATATATATATATATATATATATATATATATATATATATATATATATATATATATATATATATATATATATATATATATATATATATATATATATATATATATATATATATATATATATATATATATATATATATATATATATATATATTAAAAATTATTAAAAATGGAATATTATTTTATAAACTTAATTTAAAATTATTTATTTTTATTCGTATACAAACTTGTAGAACTAGCTAATTGATATTCTAATACATGTTTTTCAAACCGAATTTCTCTCAAGAATAAACAAAAGTTTAGATTTCTTCATCAAGTTAATTGTGATTTCACATTAATCAATAAGCTTAAACGATAACTTTCTGAGCACTTTTCATCCCGCAAAACTTTTGATATTCCATGGTATCATCATCAGCATATATGATGAATCTTTATGATAAGAACATTTTAGATATAGAAAAGCTATTTACTCTTTTTAGTTAGTGAAAACCAAAAATAGAAAAAGTTGAAACAAAAAATTAAGACAGAAAATCTGTTGAAAGCATATAGGCATCATTTCATAAGCCATGGCAAAATGATTGCTTCCTCTCTCCTTAATATATGCAAAATCTCTGCTTACATATATATTTGAGAGAATCAGAGTGGGTCAGTTTCTCCACTTCTCATGATGCTTTTGATTAATAATTCATTAAGCTCTCAAAGACATGATTAGACAGGAGTGAGGGATTTTGCTTTTATTTTATTTTATTTAAAGTATAAATTGTTCAAAAGTTTATTTGTGGTTAGATATGCGATAATTTTAGATATTAAGTTGATGTTGTACCTTGTTATCAATTTGTTTACAAGGTCGGTATGGTGATTGTTTGCATTGGTTGCTAAGAAATGAATATTTCCAAGTTTGAAACCATAAGCTTCCATAGAGAATTCACAATTTACAATGATGAACTCTAAAAATGAAGTGTTTTTTTTTTAGTGAAATTAAAATTGAAGTATTTTTATAAGTAAATTGAATTAAAAGAAATATTAAGGGTACTCCAACTCAATCACAACTAAAACGAGAATAAGAACAATTTCAGAATCATAAACAAAGATCCGAATAACTACACTTATCAATCCAAAGAAAATCATTACACTTATTATGAGATAATGCAAATCATTTCCAAGATTTAAACTTCACCAAATACACTATCTTCTAAGTGTCTACAGAAGTCCCTGCAAAAAGAATTCTATTTCTACTAGATCATATAAACCAATACACCCAAGATCAAACAGACCAACACATCTTCCCTATCGATGCAGAACTCAAATGGGCCATAAACCGATCAATATGCTTATTTGAATTAATTTAGCTTCACACATCTCAACCAAAGACTGATTTGATACCACATTGGGGCTGATCTCACAATTGAAAAATAGATGAACTATGTCTTCTTCCTCTTTAAACACGGTAGACAGACCAAAATATGCATTCCATTGATGATGTTTCTTCTTTTCAATTCTACTTTGGTTTAAAATTTGTTGGTTAACAATCTTCACACAAAAATATGGATTTTGCTTGGTAAATTCGACTTTCCCAAAGCATTTAGAACCAACAACATTTCCTCTTCCACAACAATATCTGATTGATCCATATTCATCTGTACTCCGTATTTGTTCTTGACAAAAAAGATCAGACCGAATTTCCATCAAACAAAATCATCATGTGTTGATTAATTTGGACTTAATTCCTGCAAAATCACATTCAGTTGCTTGAACTCAACTTCTACCTCTTTGCTTAAAGCACTTTCGTTAACCTAAAAATCTCAGCATCAGTCTTCCCCAAGCCAATAGCTTGCACCTCGAATCAATATATTTAGATTCTTAACATAACAAAAAGGTTGCTTGAAATCAAAAGCCAACGAATAAAATTTTGTTCCTCAAGGAACAGATGTCGAACACGATACTCCAGCAATGGTGCGTAAAGATACTCCAGAACCAATACGCTAACTAGTAATAGATGATGGAACGGAAAAAAAAAGAATAACCCAACCAAATTATTTACCCAGTTTGGTGAAAGTACACCTACGTTTAGGGGGATGAGCCCACAACCCAAGAAAAAAAATCACTATTAGTACTTAGTGTGATTAGACTTACAAGTAACAAAAAAATTCTATGTTATTCAATGCCTCTAACTAGCACTACCAAATGACTTTTTTATTTAGAACATCTCCTTAAATATGAGAATCTTCTCACTTTGTTCTCTGCCACAATCCCAGTGACAGGAAAAACAACCATTAAACCCTAGTGATCAACTTCAATATTCACAAGATAAAGAATGTTGAAAGGTACAACTCAACTAGACAAACCTTCTATGACAAATTACTAAAACATAAAGGTGTACATAAACAATGTTGATTATAACTTAACTAGACAAACCCTCTATGTCATGTTACTGAAACATAGAGGTGTACATAAAGATTCAATACTAATCCTATTAGGGAATTAGCGTGAATGTGTAACATAAAATCTAGACACTTTAAGATCTTAAATGAGAATGTTTGCTTTTCAATGTAGGTATGAGCACCTTTTATAGCAAAGTAATTATGGGTTTTTCTCATTGGATAATATCTTTAAATTCGTCCAGAATTAATGCAGAATCCGTTGGATATTCTATTTGCTCCTTAAATATCTCTAACAAGATATGATTTCTTTTTAATTCATATTCAAATTTATATCCTCATTTAAATCCAAATTAAACTCCATCTAGTTGTCAAACAAATCATTTAATCGTATTGTTAAATTAATAACAATAAAATCTTTAACAAATCTTATGCAGATCATACTTCAAAATCCAGCATTCTTGCACCTATTGCACAAGGCTCAAATGTCGTACCGATATGCTTAAGCATTACGCCTAACATGTGTCCTTTCTGCAGCTTCTTGCAGCTTTAACAAGCTAGACCAATCTTGAACACTTGGACACTTCTCCAAGTTTTTATTTTGCTAAAATGTAACCAATCCAAATGACCAATCCAATAGGAACAACAATCTCTCCCTTTGGTAAATTATAGTAAAACACCTTTTTAAGATAAATAGTACTTCTTCCAAGTGACAACCAATAGATGTACTAGATCTTTAGAGTATTTCAGCAGTAGTAGCATGAGTTAGAAGTGTCAATATTCAGATGCTTACACATAGTTCATTTAGTTTGCTCCAAATCAAACAGACAATCATTCATGAATATAATATCTCAATCTCATAGTTAGTAGCATACAATCCTACGAACTAACATATACCAACATGCAATCATTCACACACTTAGTAATGTACACAAAATGTAGTTAGTAG